>APFE030380485.1:211968-255567 GCA_000404065.3 Pinus taeda | reverse complement strand
CAATTTTTGGAAGTCCTCAATGTGCTCCATCATTGAACCCTTTTGTTTGAGATTTATCAATTGGCTAAAAAAAGTATTTCTTTTTGTATCCTCATAATGTGTTGTCATTTCTTCCATAAAAATTGCCCAAGTGACAATTTGTTTACGAGAGCAAAGCCATCAATACCATATAAACTGATTTGGTTCCAAATATAAAGTTTTAATACATACCTCTTGTGTGCTTTGTACATTATGGAGATCGAAAAATTGCTCCATCTGTAGTATTGATGTTCTGGGATCCTTGCCATCAAACTTCCTCATATCGATTTTTAGACCATTGTGGGTCTTCAATCCAACATTAGAGTCTATGAAATCATGATTAACATTTCTTTTGTTCTCATCATGAGTTTCCTTTACTACCCTTTCACCATTAGTGACCATTTCTTGTAGCAACTTATTCAAATTTATCTTCAATTCTTTCATCTTATCATCCATGCCATTCATCTTAGCTTCCATGCCATCCATGTTAGCTTCCATCTTAACTTGCATTCCAGTCATATTAGCTTCCATGCCATTCATCTTGCCTTCATTTACCTGTAGTGAGAAAGAAATTTGTTGTACTTGGTCTTGTAATTTTGATATATCATGTTGCATTTCTTCCTCTTCTTCACGAGTCATGCTATAGCTTTCAGGTTGCTTATTAGGTTTTTTCATTTTCTTTCTTTGAGGCATCAATCGCTGATAATAATGCTTCACTATGCCCTTCGAATTCCTTCAAACTAATTTTTCAAACCAAGCTTAAGCAAAAAAAATTAAAAATCTACACAACTTTTTTCACTTTGTAGGAGCTCGATATTGCATCTGATGTATCTCTGTAATTTCGGATCTTCCAGTTCTGAAATTGCGACCTGACGTAGCCCTCTGCGTCCTCTTTCTAATGCCACCAGTCTGATCGAATTTAGATTCTCCAAGAAAGAGTTATGCACAATCTCCCAGGATGACCTGATTATATACCTTTTTCAGAAAAGCGAACTTGTATGAAGTGCCACGTGTCACTGTTTTGACCTTAGGATCTGAAAAATATACACAGGAAACTAAAGTCCGTCCTCTTTCTATAACTTCTTACGAAATTTCAATTTGATGCTCAAAACAAAAGTTATGACTATTTTCCCCAGGTCACCTGTTTGTAATGTAATTTGGGAGTCTGCAAAAAGGCCAACTTCCTTAGATCATATCTCCGCAAATATAGTGCTAAAAGCTCTAAAATTCGGACCCGAGGTTCAGAACTATTTCAACCCAACTGGTTTTTTCTTTTAGCATCTGAAACGTCGCAGTAAAAAGTTATAGCAAAAATTCCACGATGGCCTATTTGGAGCAGCGAAACCCTAGAATCCAAAGCTCTGATACCAAATGTTATGAAACCAGCTCACAAAAAGATAGAAAATATAGATCAACACCTTATAATTCAGCCTCTTCAAGGGGGAACCTCCTTTAAATTACACAAATGAACAATTCTTGGATGATTCAAATGACAAAGCCTCCTTTCTATATTTGGAGTCTAAGGGGTCACAATATAACCAAGCCGACCTAATAATAATAATATAAATGCACAAAAATAACAATAGAGGGATGTTATGGGGCACAATAATAAAAATATGGGGACAATAGGGGCACAAAAATATTAATAAGGGATACAACAACAATAGTAATGGGGGAATCACTAGTATTATAGGGACCTAACATATTTCCATTAGATCCCTTGAAAGATATTCCTTCCAAAATGTTGTTCTCTCATTTGATGAGAACCTCTTAGAAGCCATGGTCTCTTATAGTCCATAATCAAGGTGATGAGGATAGTTCTTTTACTATGTCAACCTCGTTAAAAAATGAAATACGTCCCCATGAGGATAGTTCTTTTACTATATCAACCTTATTAAAAAATGAAATAGGTCCCCATGAGGATAGTTCTTTTACTACGTCAACCTCATTAAAAAATGAAACAGGGTGTCAGAATAGAGTTCCTTTACTAGTGTCAAGCTCATTAAACAATGAAACAAGGTGTCATGAGCATGGTTCTTTTCATGTGTCAAGCTTGTTAAAAAATGAAACAAATCCCCTCGCATCTGATTCTTTGATTAGATCTCGTAAATTTCTAGTCAAGTCTTTTACTTGATGTCGTAAGTGAACCTTCATTCCATCCACCTATTAGTAACCAGTAGTCTACTTAGGTGAATGAAATGAAGCTTTGGGGACATGTACCTCGAATTGAGTCATTATGTCAGGTACATGCAAGTCAATCTCAAGCATAGTTTCTACATGTTTCGAGCTTGTGTAAAATTGAAACCAATTTAAAGCAGAGTTTCCTATGTTTCAAGCTTGTGTAAAAATGAAACCATTTTCATCTTACCTCTCATGATTATCATTTTTATCATCCTGTTTTTGCTAGATGAGCCTTGGTTTTTCTCATTCCATCATCACCATCTCTTTGGTTGATCATACTCTTTCACTTCATTGTTTTAGCCTTGCCTGAGGAACATCTGCAATGAGTGGCCTTATTAGCCAGCCTCTTGATCTTTACATGTTTTAAGTAGTTCCATCATGACTGGGACCAGTTGTTATCCTTTTATACCACTCGTTCTTCCAGGTGGAGTCCTCTTTTAGCTCTTTTCAAACTCTAAAAATTTGAAAATATTGTTAAGCGCTTGTCTTTTCAAACTCGTAAAAGTAAAGGAAAAGACGTCTACAACCCTTTTCTGGACTGAGACAGACTATTGTATAAAAAATGAATATCTTGGTCACACATGGCTAAGAGGTTCTCTTGAGTATTGTTTTCTACCTTTTCGAATTCGAGAGACTATCTACAAAAAGGGACCTCTCGGGTTTCCTTTTTTCCTCTTTTTGAAACTCTCTAAATATGAAAAAAAGGTCGATTTACCCCTCCGTCAGACTCGTAAAACTTAAATGACGTAGGACTTGTCACCATGACGAGATGGATCTACTCCTTCCTGGGGCTCGTTAAACTTACTAGGATAGATTCATTTGAAGGATGAACTTATATGTCGAGCATATGATATCCTCTTCAAGCTTGTGATTAAAAGTAAAGAGGTACTCGCTAGAAATAGCGGGGAAATAATGGAAGTAAATGTGTCTTGTATTTTGCATGAAAGGAAGCATGTCACTCTTGAACATGACACTCATTTTCATTTCGTGTGTGGTTTGGGATATCCTCACTTAGTCACTTGCCTTCCTGTATTTGGGAAATTCATTTGCCTCTCATTTGATTGTTACCTATCGTCATTATGACCATTGATCCCATTTTGATTAAAATGCTCCCAAACTCCGGAGTTGTGTCACTAATATGTTCAAGATAAATTCTGTCTGTAAATTCAAACCTCTTATATCCCATTTTTACTTCTCTGCTACAATCCTGAATCAATCTCGCAAAATTTACAAATTCCTTTGTTTCGTGTCGATGATGTGGGAAACATTATGGCCCTCCTTCGACGGATCACTTCCTGTCGACTTCAGCTCATTATCAAGGAAGATGATCTAGAAACTCCCTTTCAGTACCTTGGAGCTTGCATGCCTCAATGGCAGGTTCTTTTCATTCGACAATAGGTTCACATCATTAGCCTTCGATCGGATGATTCTACGAGTGTTCGACTTCATCTTCCTTATTCACAATCGTGGATGGTGTTGTTGTACCTTGAGAGCCATTGTCACTATTGGTGGTTTCTCTTGTACCAGTTAATGGTTTACATCATTGACCAGCAATTAGGTGGTTTCTACCATGTTCGACTTCAACACATCTATTCGCATGGTTAGATTCATACTTTGGTTGGATCAGTTCAAAGATTAAGACCTTGGATTTCATCTAATAAATCTAGACTGCATGGAGTTATTTAGTATTCATGATTGTATACATCATCATTTCTAGTCGGATGGTTTCATCCATGTCATGGATCCGTACATATGATCCTTTCTAGTCAAATGGTTGTGTCCATGTCGTGGATCCATACACATGATCCTTTTGAGTTAGATGGTTGCGCCCATGTCATCGATTCTTGTAATGTCAAATGTCTACCCATAGATGTCATATATGTTGTATTATGTTTGATTTGTAGGTCTCATGATGGTAGTTCTCCAAAGTCCTTACCTTGACTTGTAAAGCACTTCATCCATCACTTCTTGTTCTGACTTCATGCTTTAGGAGGCATCCGTTATACAATAATTTGTCGCACTCCTTGTCTCATACCCTAAGCTGTCGAACTTTTCCCAAAATTTTGCAAAGCAACAAAATATATCGATGAATTCACCATGAAAAACATTGATCAAAGCATCCCTAAAGAAAAGAAGAAGAAATTCCTTGGAGTAATTATGGAAGAGCTTGTTAAAAAATCCTATTTGCAAGCCTGACGCTACTTTTAGCAAGCAAACCTGTGCTAGTACCCTTTGGTCTAACTAGTGACTAGCGTTGGAAGCATGACTTTGGATAAGAAAATCCGTGTTGATCCTCTTCAGGCAATTCTCCGAAAATGGAGCTGAGGCTTCTCTTACCAGAAGCCTCGAGAATAATGAGTTGGTTATTTTTGAATAAAGATATGGTCGAGTTCTCCCATTTTGAGTCCTTGATCCTACCTTTAGGTATCTTACCCTTAAGATGTGGACCTTCTTCCCCCTTTTGTGGATCCCTAACTCGCTCTCCTTCCCTATAAATGCATTCCCTTGCACCCTCAAATGGTTGGTCAAACTAGATTGGTCATATTGCTGCTAAATTCTGGCTAATTTCTACCAATTTGTGAAGGAGAAAGGAGAGCTTGAGAAATCTTGGCTTGCAATTCGAAAACCATCCCGAATGAGGCTTCGAACATCAAGGCAGTGGTTGTATGCTTCCCTCTTGTGTTATTTATTAATATAATGCATTTTTACTTTCCATAATGTAAATGACTACTTGCTCAGTTTGATGCTCCTTGATCTGTCATATGGTTTACATTAGAATGCATATGCTATGTGTTTCCTTTGTTGTATTTGTTTCATCTCTCTTGTAGGTATTCGTTCACAAAATAATACCAAGGATCGAGCTTGGAAGTGAGGAGATCAAGATGGACATTGAAAAGCAACCACATAGGAGTGAGGTAGGCCATCTTTCCTCTCCCATGTGATTATGATTTAAACTATAAGAGTTTTGCATATATTTGTTTTGGTTGTTACTAAATCCACTCATTGGACTAGAGGGATCACTTCTATCCATAGAAGGGATTGCCTAGATAACAAATTAGCGACTCCACTGGGGATTGCCTAGATGACCAAGTGGTCATTGCTACAAATGCAATTGATGTTGAGAAATCTTCCAATCAACCCTGCAAATTGAAATTCCCTTGCAAGCTTTGTAAGGGTGACCACCTTCTTTGAGATTGCCCTGGTATTCCCAAGGTATTAGAAGTATGGTCCATTGGCTCAAAAACACCTTTGCATTTGAGGAATTTTCATTTTAAAATGTTAACATTGAATTTCCATGTCATAATGTGTAATCCAATCAAAATCCTTTAAAATTTAAAAGAGATACAGGTGTGACTAGGCACTAGAATTTTTTTTAATAATATAACTTATCTACTTTAAGTGTGAATGGTGCCCAAGTGACCCAAAACTATATTAAATATTAAAAATAAAATTAATATCTTAATCTACAAAAGTTAGAATATCAAGAATATTTTAATAAACGGTAAATCATGGCGTGTTAAATAAATAAATTTAAATATAAAATCCTAAATCTTAAATTTAATTTAAATTTTATTAAATCTTGCATTGAATAATTAATTTAAATATAAAATATAAATATATAGTTATTTTGATAAAAGTGCATTTATTTAAGTATTTTTTTTTTTAATTTAAATTTTATTAATCTTGTGCTAATAAATTAATATAATATATAAAATATATGTAGACGGTTACTTTTTATAAAAGTGATGTTTATTTGGGTAATTTAAATTTAAATTTAAGTTTCTTTAACTTTTGAGTTTGCTTTTCTTAATTAAAATTACTTTTTTTATTCAAATTTTATTAAATCTTGTCTAATATATAATTTAAATGTAAAATATATATACAATTATTTTGATAAATGTGATATTTATTTGGGTAATTTTGGTAAAAGAATAATAGAAATTATATATTAAAAATTTGTCTACATGGCATTATTTTATTAGTTTCTTAATTTTTTCTTAGGTGGCTATTTTTGAGTTTAAAATTCCTCTAATGTCATCAGCCTCTAAAGATCATGCTAGTGACAAACCTTCAACTAGTGACAGTAAAGCCCATGGGAAAAAAGGAAAAGTCAACTTTCCCTGTAGGTTATGTGAATGAAATCAACCTATCCACCTTTGTCCTTATATGGATGAAGCCTCGAAAGTATTAGATAACCTTATCGCTTCTCAACCTCGTCTTCTGACTGGTTATTAGAAGCTTTCCCTTGACCCTCCACTAGTTGATCAAGTGACTAATCAAAACCCATCTCTGGTCAACCTCATTCTCTCTGAAGTTGAATCCTGTGAGTTCATTCCCGTGCAATCGTTGGTCGAGAAAATGGCTGACCCGATTCCACTTCCAGTCGATCATATCCGTCATGTAGATAGTGAAGTTCATACTGCTCAGATTCTTTCGGTTTCTTCAGATTCCAAATAATTAGGGGGAAATCCTCTTGTTCCCTCGATACAGGGGGATGATCCTCATATTCCCATGATCTAGGGAGGTAATCTTCCTATTCCTCTAACGCAAGGGGGAAATTATCCCATCCCAATGGCACCCCCTCCAAGTAGTTTAGTCACTTTCTTTGATTAGAGTCGACTAGCAGGATATCATCTTCCTTCTCATGTGCCTTTTCAAATCACCGTACAAGCTTATCATATACCCGTACCTAGCACAATCGTAGATGAAGGTGCATCTGTTAGTATTCTATCTTCAACTACTTGGCAAGCTTTAGGTTCTCCACAGCTTGTGCCCGTTACCCAGAATCCGTTAGCTTTTAACCAAGGAACCAATCAACCATTAGGGATCCTTCCTAAGTTTCCTATTACTTTGGGAGGAAATATCATCTATCTCGATGTGATGGTTGTCCAAGGCCCTTTAGATTTTAATTTTCTCCTCAGTCATGACTATGTTTATTTCATGGGAGCCATTATCTCTTCTCTCTTTCAGGTCATATTTTTCCCTCATGAAGGAAGAATTGTGGCCATTGATCATATTTTGTTCGTTGATCTTAATTATGTTGAAGAAAGTGTTACTAGGTTCAGACTTCATAAATGTAATTTTGACATTTGTATTAATTCAAGAAAAGAGAAATTATTTTTATATTATTTTTCAATGAGTTTCTTGCTCATTGAAGTAGGTCAAGCACATGTTTAAGTGCTTCTATGCAGTCAAAGTGTCAATGTATTTATGTAAGACCCTTAGAGGGCATGTTACACTATGTAGAATATTGTATAAGGTCAAAGGAATACCTACACTCCAAGTACAAGTCCTCTCCATGTAGCAACATCCTTCAAAAGATGCTAAACGATGAAAATTGATGAAGAAAATGTATGTCGGCCTACAGTGAGCAAGTCAGCCTCAAGTTGGCCTAAAGGAGGAACAATCCTCTATAAATAGAGGTTTTCCACTCCCTCAAAAGACAGTGAAAAACATCTTTGAAACCAATGAAGTGAAGTAGCCAAAAAAGAGAAGGGAACACCTTATCTAAAGGGTCTCCTAGTGTAGCGAAGGAAGGAGGAGGAAAACCAAAGTGAAGACGATTGTTTCTAGGGCTAGAAATAGTCACACATGTGAAGAAAAAGGAGGTCAAGTCTATGGGTATGACAACAAGGAAAAAACAATCCATGAACTAGTGTTGTATAGGCTTGAAGCTAGGCCTACACAGCCTCCCAAGTCAAGCGAAGAAGCCTATCTCTCTAGCAAAGGAAAAGGACCCTAATTCTCTAGGGTTCCAACCATATGTGGCAAAACTAGGGTTGTTTTTCAATCACATCAAGTTTGCAGACCTACTTCAAGAAGAATCTCGTTGGCTCAAGAGAAGGGTGTCTCCTTAAGTGAATAACATCTTGAATAAAGGAAGAATAATATCTCATCAAGAAGCTAACATAACCAAGTTCTATCTCTGGACAAAGCAGTGAAGAAAAGGACGAAGTGCTCAGGAGCAAAGTGTTGGAGGGAAGAAGTCCATGTGCTGGGGAAAATAATGCAGAAAAGGGGAAGGACTCTACTTGTGCTTGGAGGACATCCCAGTCAAGGTTCTAGGGTTTGGCATTGATCAATAAGAAGCTTCAATAAGAGAAACTTAAATGAAGGGTTTTCCTCTCTAAGAAAGAGAGTTTTTGGCCCTAGCAGAGAGCTTACATTTGTGTTCTTGTCTTTTGATTTTGATAACAGATTGATGAAACGCACACTATAATAAGAAGAATAATATCAAGATAAGATAATTGTATAAGTGCATCACAAATTGTTGTCAATAAGTGAATAATCCTAACAAACAACTGTGCCCTTTATTCTTCAACATTGTATCGGAGCTAAGGTGACACATCAAGGAAAGAGCATCTCAAGAATAATCATCAAGGAAGGACATCTACAAAAGTTGAAGCATCAAGCCAAGAAATCTCAATCACATCAAAGGACAAGAAGGTCTACCATCTAGCATTCATTAAGGAAGACTACAAAGAAAGAATAAGAGCCTTACACAAAGGCACCTACAAGAAGAGAAAATCAAAGCAGAACCTACATAAAGCTACAAGTCATCAAGCAACTCTCATCATCAAGTCAAGTCCACTTGGAGAAAGCAACTTGAATAACATTAAGATCTAAAGAAGGCAATTCATTAAGTCTTCAGGGAGAAAGAAAGTCTACTACATCTCAAAATATATCAAGTAAGTATATATCCCCTTCTAAATATACATCAATGTCTTTTTGCAAGGAAATTAATAAATTGGTAGCTACCAATAACTTTCTTGCATGGAAGAAGAGGATTGATCTACTTTCAAGGAGAATGAACTCCTAGAACACATCAAATGGAATGTTACTATTCCTGTTAAGGAACAAACTCCAGCCTTAGACAAGTACAATAAGGATGAGACAAAAGCTCAAAGGATTCTAATAGAATCCATAAAAGACTCTCTCGTTCCTTATGTCTCTAGACTTGAAACATCAAAAGAAATCTATGATAAACTAGTAGAGCTATTCTCAGTAAGCACAGCTGGAGAAGTGATATCTCTTCGAAATGAGTTGTACAAGATGAAGATATCAAAGGAAGGAATAGCTCCCTACTTCATGAAGATCTCTAAGATGAGGGATCAACTTCAAGAGGTAGGGGAATTCATGGCTGACAGAGAAATGATAATTGTAGTACTCAATGCTCTACTTGAGGATTAGGGATATTTCACATCAAGCATATATTCCAAGAAGGAATCTACCCACTAAGTGAAATGTGGTCTCTATGCAAGATAGAGGAAACAAGACTCAAATTAAACGAATATGTGGGATCAAAGGAGCAAGAATTTTCTACCATGGCCAAGAGAAAGGGAAAATTTGGCAAATTTTGTCCATGAAGAACAAACAACAAAGATATGTCCAAAATCCAACGCTCTGGATGCCAAGAATATGGACATTACAAAATGAATTTTCCTAAACTGAAGAAGGACAACAACAACAAAAGAAAAATGGAAGAATCTCATGTGACTCAAGAAATGAAAGAAGAATACAAGAAGCAAAAGAAGGAAGATCCTCTGGATCTCTACTATGACTAAGTATACTTCTTTACTTAAGGTCTTCTTTCAAAGTTTTGAGTAGTATAGGAGCATGTAGGAATAAAATCATGTGGCTAGAAACATCTTCTAGAATCTAGAAGCATGATGTACATAGAATTCAAAATACTCATGTAGAGGGAGAATTTATATTAGAACAAAATGCATGGTTAGAAATATCTTCTAGAATATAGGAGCATGGTAGATATATCTCAATATATTCATGTAGAAGAAGCATACCTAGAATAGGACCTCATCTACAATGAAAGAAAATTGATCATGATTAAGAATCTTAGGAGACCTCCATCATCAAAAGGAAAGAAACATTTACAGGGTAAGGGTCGTCAAGATCCTATGATGGAATCTTCAAAATAAGATTCATAAACAAAAGCAGATGTCTCATTAGTAATTCCATTCGTGGGATTCAAGAAAATGATGATATGTGAGCAAGCTAAGATGAAGCAAGAAGGGTCACACCAAGGACAACCAAATTAAGCTAATATGATCAAAAGAGAATCAATATGAGGTATGTATGCATCAAAGTTTAGTCATGTTATATTATATGTATATTATTGAGTCATGGGAATAGTTCTATGATATGATCAAGTAGGAAAGAATCTCTTTCACCAATGACATGCCTGAAGGCATGTACTACAATGTAATGAAGGTCAACAAAAGGGAAATACTCACATAACGAGTATAATATTGTTGACTAAGAAGTAAGTAAAGAAGAAATGTTGACTAGTACTAAAAGAAATCAATGACGAAGTGCTTCCACAAGGAGAATAAGGTGGTTGACCAATCTATCTATGAAGAAGCAAATGAAGAAAGAGATCAAGCATGTAAAGAACACCATGATCACAAAGAATATCTCTATCTGACAAAGATACGTTGAAGACATCTCCCGAAATAAGGCATGAAAACTCTGACAAAGGAAGAAAAAGATCAAAATACCCTTGACACGTATGAAGGCCTTGGAGATATGAAAGGTGCAGATAATTGATTCTACTCTACAAAGATATCATGATGAATAAGTCATCCAACAAAAGAACCATGTAATGTTAAAGCAATATCAGGATGAAGTCATGAAGGGCTACTAGATCAAAGCATGGGAACAAGCAAGTCCAAAGAAATATCCATGTGAAGAGTAGTCTGAAGTGTAAACAAGATGACAAGTAATAACCAGATGACAAGAGGACCTGATATATGACAAGAAGGCCACTTTCCACGAAGGAAGCAATGACATGAAAAACCAAGAAGGAAAGTGATCGATGGATGGTGCCCTACCAAGAGGAAGTTCGAACAAAGACTTCATGACATCAAAGGAAGGAAGTAGATCAAGCAGCTGGAGGACCCACAGAGAAGAAGTTGTGATACAAGTCCCTAGCTAAGAGGGAGTTATAACAAGTTCCCAATTACAAAGGAACTTGGACAAGTACCTTGTCAAAGGATACTTGGGCATGTATTCCTCAATTGAGAGGAAGTGATAGACACAACATTCTTGTCTTCACTTGGGAAGAAAGAATGGGAGAATTGGGTAATCATCTAGCATCTGATACTCGTTGAGGATGTGTAGGAAATCCAAGACAAGAGTAGGCAAGAGGAAAAATATTATTTGAGGGTTGGGAACCCAATATAAGAATAGTCCTAGAATTTCATACTCAGTGAACACCCAGGTGGGTATGTACCTTGAGAGACAATGACTAAGGTGTCTATAAGTCATTGGTCTCGCCAACATTGTGCTCTGATCTATTGAGAGATAGAGTTGCCAGTCAAGGCCTTGCTATGGAAACAATGTTGGTTATTATGAAGCTATAATAGATGGATTGCAAAACCAGTTTCTCTTATGTGAATTCTTCAAGATTGAAAAATAGCCAAACACCTTGTAATGAGTTATGAATACTTCCCTAGTTAAAATGGAGTGTTGAAGAGAGTGTAATTAGGTTCAATCTTCATAAATGTAATTTTGACATTTATATTTATTCAAGAAAAGAAAAATTATTTTTATATTATTTGTCAATGAGTTTCTTGCTCATTAAACTAGATCAAGCACATGTTTAAGTGCTTCCAGGAAGTCAAAGTGTCAATGTATTTATGTAAGACCCTTAGAGGGAATGTTACACTATGTAGAATATTGTATAAGGTCAAAGGAATACCTCTAAGCCAAGTACAAATCCTCTCGATGCAGCAACATCCTTCAAAAGAGGCTAAATGATGAAAATTGATGAAGAAAATGTATGTTGGCCTACAATGATCAAGTCAGCCTCGAGTCGACCTAAAGAAGGGATAGACCTCTATAAATAGAGGGTGTCCACTCCCTCAAAAGACAACAAAAAACATATCTAAAATCAACAAAGTGAAGTAGCCAAAAAAGAGAAGGGAAAAACTTATCTAAAGGGTCTCCTAGTGCAGCGAAGGAAGGAGGAGGAAAACCAAAGTGAAGAGGATTGTTTCTAGGGTTAGAAATAGTCACACGTGCGAAGAAAAGGAGGTCAATTCTGCAGGTATGACAATAGGGACAAAATAGTCCATGAACTAGTGTTGTTTGGGCTTGAAACTAGGCCTACAAGGCCTCCCAAGTCAAGCGAATAATCCTATATCTCTGGCGAATGAAAATGACCATAATTCTCTAGGGTTCCCACTATACATGGAAAAAATAGGGTTGTTGTTAAGTCACATCAGGTTTGCAGACTTACCTCAAGAAGAATCTCCTTGGATCAAGAGAAGGGTGTATCCTTAAGTGAATAAAAGCTTGAAGAAAGGAAGAATAATATCTCATAAAGAATCTAACATAGCCAAGGTATATCTCTAGAAAAAGCAGTGAAGAAAAGGATGAAGTGCTGGGAAGAAAAGTGTCAGAAGGAGGAAGTCCATGTGCCCGAAAACATAGTGCAAAAAAGAGGAAGGACTTGACTTGTGCTTGGAGGAAATCCTAGTCAAGGGTCTAGGGTTTGGCATTGATCAATAATAAGCTTCAATAAGAGAAACTTAAATGAAGGGTTTTCCTCTCTAAGAAAGCGAGGTTTTGGCCTTAGGAGAGAGCCAACAATTGTGTACTTGTCTTTTGATTTTGATAGTAGATTGATGAAACACACACTATAATAATAAGAAGAAGATCAAGCTAAGATAATTGTATAAGTGCATCACAAATTTCTATCAAGAATTGAAGAATCCCAACAAACACCAGGGCCCTTTATTCTTCGACAAATTCGACTCCTAATCAACCATCTTCCCTTAATGGTCCTTATATGCAAGTGGTATCACCCCCGCCATAAGTTAATTATGTGGCCACCTGTTCCATGCCCACGTCTACTGTGTAGAAATTACCACTGTAGATCAACAAATTATGGAATATACTAAAGCAAAATACAAGATCTACTTCTACAACAAACTTTGTGAAAGCTTAATCAAATATGAGCAAGATCAAATAGAACACATGTAACTGAGAATGAGAAATCAATCACACATGAACACAGAAGAATAACCCGGGGAAAGCCTCAACCTAAAACCCCAATCTCTGTATTATGATACAAGTGGAAATATGTTCAGTATTACAAAAAGAATAAGCTCTCAAGCTATCCTGCTCTCTCTGTAATCCAACTGCTGCTCAAAGATAGTCAAAGGCTTCTCACAAACCTTCTCCTCTACCCTCCAAGCCTCCTATTTCCTTACGCAATTTTTCCTGGGGTCCAGTGCTTCCACTTGTGTGAATTCCCACCTCACACTGCTCACTTGGCTCAGAAATAACTGCACAAACCTAAAGGAGATAATTCCTTCTACATTGATGAGTTTCCTATATAGGAAAAATCCTCCAACTGATACTACATTGTCTCTTCCTCTCATCTCAACTGGGTCTCTGACTGAACTGACATGCATGAGTTACTTATGAGAGAATATTCAGTTATCTGGAGAGAAGCAGTTACATGCATGCAAGCATTAACTAACTGAACTCACAATTAATTCAACAAACTGTTTGAACTAATCTAACTGGACTTGACTCAGTTAACTGAGCCAACTAATTACAACTCAATATTACAACTCATCCTTATCTCTTTAACTGATGGATAAATTCATCAATCAATGGAGAAACTGTTACATGTCCCCACATGGACTTCATGTTTGACTTTCTACAACTAATTACTCAAGATGAATTAATTAAATATTTTACAAACAGTTGCTAAGATCAAATTTGAGTTTTACTTCTCAATTTTAGTTCAGGGATTAACTAAAATTGGAATCTATCCCGAAATGCTATTTTTAGCACTTCCATTTTTCATTCCTTGTTTCTATGTCCAACACTAGTACCTGAGATGCTATTTATATAAATGCTATTTATAGCATTTCTTGTTTCCATTTTCAACATACTGATAATCTAGTGAGTGATATAGTGCATCATGTACTGGGGACATTGGAAGCTGATCTTTCCATTAGATTCCTTAACAGATATCCCTTCCAGAATTTTGTTCTCCCATCTGATGAGAACCTCTTGAAATCCATGGTCTCTTATAGTCCATAACCAAGGTGATGAGTATAGTTTTTTTACTATGTCAACCTCATTAAAAAATGAAATAGGTCCCCATGAGGATAGTTCTTTTATTACGTCAATTAATAGTGATTAATTAAGGAAAGGTGAAAAAGTTCTAGAAACTCACACAAATTGAGTATGCACTTATCTTAGTCGTTGATGATGATTTAATCATGGTCGTTGGTGATCCAATGAGAGATTATAAGAGCAGGTAGATGGGGATGGAGATAGACACATCAGAGACACAAGGAGAGTGAATTCCTTGGCAAATCGAGCTATCTAGTTGTAGATTTTGAGCCAGAAGGAAGTAGAAGCAAGAGCGAGCAAAAGCAGTGATTTCTGACCGAGTTTCAATGTTAGAGAGTTAGCAACAAGATGACCGTAGTATTTCCTCAGTGAGGCCACACAGGCTTCAGAGGGTAGATCGATTCAGTCGAATAGGAGGTCAATTCATGCACCACTAGCCGATAAAATTTCTAGGACGCCAAGTCAGTCATAGCCAGAGGAAGAGTTAGGAAGAACAGCATATTCCAGACTTCTCCTCAGGAAGTGCGAATAAGGCCTGCACTAAACTTAAGAAGACGTTAATATTTTGTCTAGTTTATTTTGTTGGGGGATTGCCAGTTTAGGCATCTAAATATTGTATTCATGTTTTTTTGCTGCATATAATAAAGTAAACCCTCATCTGCTACACTAGTTTTCCCAGTTGGATTTTTTCGGGGACTTTTGACCAAAAATATCGGTGTCAATTCTATTGTGTATGTGCATTATTTTCTCAGTTCTGGTTCAATCTCCACATCGTGATTTAATTGTGAAGAATTGCAGTGTGATTTATTCATTATTTGTTGTAACAAATAAACTACATAATTAATCAATTAGAATAATAAATTCCAGTTGTTGCATTTCAAGGAATTTTCACATGGTGTTATAGCATTGACGATCATATCAAAGGCTCAATAGTGAGAGGGAGAAAAATTTACAAGTTTAGAGTGAGATATGAAGCATAATTTCTCAGATCTACCCAAGCCACCAGTAAGTGTGATTTTCGGAGGTAGGAGGGTTTGATTTTCCAATTACAGGCAAATGAAATTTTGATCAGCCTTAGGAGTAGAGAATTGGAGGTTGTGGGTTGCCTGAAAGCAGTTTTGATGAGTAGATTAGTCAGTTCATTGAGCAGATTTGGGTGTAGTGCAACAGAGTTTTCCAACAACAAATCAATGTTGGATGGAATATAAAAACACATTGAAGAGGAATTTCTAGAATTTCTCAGAGTGTTTCTTGTTCCAATTTTCAGGAGGATATCCATAATTTCTAGTTGCAATAGACCATAAAAGTTTTTCCGATTAGCCAGTGTGAGCTTCAAGAGTAGCAGATCATGTTCCAGATTTCGAAGAAGGACTTTCGGAAGGTTGAGCGAGTTGCTAAGTTGAGGTAGTAGGCAATATGAGTACTGGAGAAGGGACATCCAGAGGCAAACAGTAGCGAATCTACACATTCCAGAAGGGAGTGTGAGTAGCAGAAGGAAGGACATGTAGGAAAGAGAAGGATATTTCCAGTTCCAGTCTCCAGATATTTGAGTTTCGTGTATTTTGCAGCTTTCCAGAGATGGTCATGCGATATTTCCATATGAAGTCGTGTGAGTTAACTAGAACACAAATATGGGCAGCAAATTGACTTCCAATTTCCAGAGACAGGTATCAAAGGAAGTGTGAGCTATCTAGTGTGAGTTGTAAAGCAAAGAGGGGTCCCAAGTAGGGACTAAGATTGAAATGAGATAGTGGGGCACCAAATCCAGGGGGAGGAGTATGAGACTCTAGTGTACCGGAGTGGGTAGAGGCCAATGCAGAAGAAACAAGGAGATCAGTTAGATCAGTCCCAGTTGTCGCAGTAGGATTGTCACCTTCACTACAGAAATCCATAGTATCACAGTAGCAATGTAGTGTTAGCAAGTTGTAGTTAGATGACAATTGTAGAGTTAGTTGCATTCAGTACACGTGAGACAGTTGCAAAGCTAGTTGCAGTGACACAAGCAGTGTGAATTGCCCAATTACAAGTAGCAGGAGCATTTCCAGCAAGAGAAGTTTCCCATTTTCCAGAGGAGGAATGGAGGCAGATTCAATTCCAACAGATGAAGTCGGGGGAGACTGTGTGAATTGGCCAGTTGCAAAGAGAAAGGCACAATTCCATCCAAAGACAGTCAACTAGTCCATGTTGCAGAGGCTACAGATCATGTGCTAGTATCGGGAGGTGATTTGGAGGAAGAGAAAGTAGTATTAGTGAGCAGTAGGAGGAAAAGTTACTACTGGAAAATGTTTCTAGAGACAATATTGATTTTTCCCAAAGCAAAACTATGCAATCCAGTCAACATGCAGTTAGGATTGCATGTTGTAGTAGAGAGGCTTTGCTGGAAGAAAAGTAATATTTCCTATGTCATGCCCCTTCTCAAATACATTTGTAACAGGGTGTTGCTACACAATTTTGCACAATTTTGGCTAAGGAAGAGAACCCATCATTTTCAACGTAGGGACATAGGAGGCAATTTGACTTTATTTGGTTGCTAGTGGAATGTGGGGGCCACCCACATGGGAGTTAAAGTTGGCCCACTTGAATAGCTTGGAAGGAAAGTTGAATAGGTGGATGGAGGGGCCCACATGAGGCTAGGGAGGCCCAAGGAGTTATAAGGAGGGAGCAACTCTCATTTTGGATTCATTCTTACCCTTTGTAATCAAAATTACTTGATTGTTTGCTCTGTTGTTTAGCTAAGCCAACCGACTGTTTAGCCATGAATCTCTCAAGAAGGAGGTTCAACCTCTACTTTGGGGGACCATCCATGCCCACCCTAGAGAGGCAGTTCCATAATTATTTCAGGAGTTCCGGGAGTGTGTTACAACACTACCATTCAGCTACAACAGGGAGAGCGTATTTCTTGCTAGTTGGAGAATAGTAGGGAGAGTTTGGAACTATTAGTGATCAAGAATTTGTCAGGAGAGTTAGAGGATTGGGAGAGAAAAAAATGGCCAACCTTTCTTGAGTTTCGGATCCAGCAGAGTTGGCATCCCATCAGTTCGAATAACTGGGCTTCGGGACACCGCAGAGGGCTAGTCCAGCAATTTCATGGAGCTAAGGAGAAGGTGCCATAGGACAGAAGCCCATTTAGGAAGTCAGGGGATTGATAGAAGGGGCCAACTCAACACTTTGGGTCCATTTCTGGGAGGATTTACAGATATATTCCAGCAGGCCGAATTTTGCAGTCTGAGCTGAAGTTGGGCTCCAAGGGGGTTGAATTTCAAAAGTCTAAACCAAACAAATTACTTTCTGGGTTTTTCTAGGTTTCAGGCAAGGAACACACTCCTAATTTTAAAGAATTTTCTGGGTAGTTCTAAGGGGTAAAATAGGGGTCCCTATTGAGCCAGCAACTAGAGGAGCTAAGGGGAATTTGGGCCAAAATTATGAGCTCAACATTTGGCCAATTCCTTCATGGGTTTTTCTGGGTTTAGGCCAAGGAGCAAGGAGATGAAATCTCATAATTTTCTGAGCACAGGAAGCAGTGATTTGAACCCTTTTAAGTCAGCAAACATAACAGTTTTCTGGGGCAATGCAATTCAGTTTGGTGCAACAGTTATAGCAGCTTTCAGTTCAACATTTTCTCACATCCGTTTTTTCATGCTTGTCCATTGAGACAAACCCAGGTGCAACATTCTATTTTACTATTGTATTTTCTCCTAAAGAAGTAATAAAATGGCTCAGCAATTCTCTATTTCCAGTGTTTCCATGGGTGCTTAATGTATATTTCGTTTTTATTATTGCTAGATTATTTGCATGCTTTGTATATCACTTATATTCATGTTTAGGAACATTATAGTGGTATCAGAGCCATAATCTTGGCTTGGCTTATGGGAAAGATTAGAATCAAACAACATGGCGGTCACCTAGAATGAGGTGGTGAGGATACAACAAATGATGATTGATGTGGGGAAGAAGTTGATTCATTCCTCAGTTGAGAATCTAGACATGACTGCAACTAATGTGAAGTTATTGGGGGATAACTGGAGGGCATACCAACCATTGGTTTATGGCGTTCAGGCATCCCTCTCTTTTTAGGAATTTTGTGAACCAAGGGGTATGCACAAATCAATGGAGATTCAGTGGGATTTTGGAGGGATGATGAGAAGTATTAGGGAAAAAGATGAAAGAGTAGTTGAAGGGGCCATGGTTGGAAAGGAGACAGTTGATCACGCACCCATTAATGAGGCGTCATCCATTGATGAGGCATTCGGGGTTGTGACCGAGTTCTCAGGTGATAACAATGCAGCACGATTTGATGAGATGTTGGAATACAACTCCACCATTGTTGAGGAGCTGATAGGTATAGATGCCTCTAGATCTATGAGGAATTTGCCAAACGATAGTCGCCTAAAGTTGATTGGTGAGCGTATCGTGCACATTGGGTTGCCTATGGAGGAGCAGTTAAAGGCTCATGTCAAGGTCGTGATGTAGGAGGATGTGCAGCCATCCCTTAGGCTAGCCATGGATGAGGGGTAGCATAGAGGCCACACATTGGGTTTGCAGCACACTTCACTTCAGAGGTCCATTGGCGGGGTCTATAACGTTATCAACCCACCTGTATGTGTTGGATTGAGGGAGGACGAGTAGTCTAGACGTACTCGAGGGGGTGGACAAGTTAGCAGGACTGAGCTGAGCATGAAACCACATCAACTTGGAGGGCTTGTTCCTTCCATAAAGGATTACACATTTGATCTCTCCCTTGGGATTGGATGGCGAGAGGTACTAAGCTGGTACTCGATGGATCAGGTTAGGTGGTTGGATACATCCATGGACACATGTCAACAGAGGCCATGGATTACCAGAGGGACTCAAGGACCGAACTGTTTTTGGGATCCAGGTGGGATTTTCCATCACATCATAGAGCTAGTAGGTGATGGTAGTAGCTACGTGATGGACTTGATGCTTGAGCGCACCCACATTTTCAGATCTCCATCAAAGCCCCAGTCAGCACTAGTGACAGGATGGTTTAACAGGTAATCAGACATATTTCATGAGTTGTATTGGCATACTGACAATGCATGGAGTCACAGGGTGACTAGCTTACTCTGGCAGGAGCTAGAAGGAGGAGGTGGCATCGACATGCTATCAGATAAGGCATGGTATGGAGAGAGTGCTCTCTTACTAACATATGGGATGTAGGAACTATTGAGGATAGGCGCAATAGTGTCTTTTCCGTTAGCATGCGGGGATTCAAGCCGCTCAAGTCTTTCAGAGTAGATGGGGGGATGTAGCCAACATCATGGAGGTTGTACTAGCAGAGAGGTGGATATTTTGGCCCATGTAGGATACTGTATGTTACAGGTTGATATGACAATGGGCAGTGGTACACAGGACTACACAAATTTATGTCATAGGTTCTAATGTTATGTAGAGGGATGCAGTCTGATGCATTCAGACCCAATGTTAGGCCATAGCATCCAGTGGCATGCGAGACTATGGAGAGAGGAGCAGGGGCTTGTAGAGGAGCATGGAGATGTAGGGTGGTGTGTTGTATTATGTTGGACTGCGTTGTGGAGTGGGAGTGCCTCACATCGCATTGAGTACATGTTGGGAGTGACAGGTACAGTGACACAAGCGGGGCATAGGCCAATACAGGATGGCATATTCATAGCCGAGGGTATCTAGTGGTGTACAACGGTAGGCCGCGGTGTACAATGGCGTGTCAAGGAGTATTGGGATGATCGGCAATATGCAGGGGTGTATAGTATCGCACAATGAGGTCTTGGAGTATTGCCTCCAGGGAGACCCTTGGATGGAAACATCAAGAATACCTTTGGGCATAGTTCACCCAGGATCGACGGGGACACAGATGAGTGATACTTGATGGTATCTATGAGGACTCACACTCCTGACCCTCTTCTACATCCCTCACAGGCGCAGTCAATTTTGTTGTTGACTTTCTTCACTCTAGGCATGAGCAGCGGAGGACAAGGAGCTCACCCAAGATATGTGGGTGACAGTCAACGCACTAAGGGGGAGACTTTTCAGTAGTGGCATTGGGTTGTTGCGTCAGTTGATAGCTACAGATTGGTGGATGAGGTGATCATTTGCAGGGGTGGCATATCATTCATCACTAAGCTTACGTTTAGGGAACTAGTCACGAGGGAGACACGTTTCACTCTTTTCTCAGGGAATGTCGGGACCATGCATGAGCAGAGGATACTAGGTATGACTAAGGTAGTTTCCCGGTGTGTGTCCAAGCTTCAGACCTTATATTGGCACATTAGCGAGAGGGCAAATGGAAGACCTAGGGTAGATGTTTGGCAGGGACAAGAGGGATCCACATACCCTAAGTTGATTACGAGTATGAGATACCCATCTTTTGGTTGCATTCACAGGGTAGTTCTTTGGTACACATCGCTTCGAGTGATCATCGGTACTACACAGTGTCAAGCACAAGGCAGATTATCATGCATCAAATTAGCCCACGATATATGGAGCCTATATAGTGATCACATGTAGGGACTAGAGACGAGGGGCCCACGTGAGTCTAGGGAGGCCCAAGGAGTTATAAGGAGGGAGCATCTCTCATTTTGGATTCATTCTTACACCTTGCAATCAAAATTACTTGATTGCTCACTCTGTTGTTTAGTTGAGTCAACCGACTGTTTAGCCACGAATCTCTAAAGTAGGAGATTCAACCTCTACTTCGGGGGACCATCTGTTCCCGCCCTACAGAGGCAATTCCATAAGTATTTCAAGAGTTCTGAGAGTGTGTTACAACACTACCATTCAACCACAACAAGGAGTGCAAATTTTTGGCTAGCCGGAGAATATGCAAGGAGATTTGGAGCTATCATTGATCAAGCATTTACCGGGAGAGTTAGAGCATTGGGAGAGCAGCAAAGGCCAACCTTTCTTGTGTGTTTCGGAGCCAACAGAGTCAACATCCAATCAATATGAATTATTGGGCTTGGGGACAATGCAAAGGGCCAGTCCAACAATTTCGTGGAGCTAAGGAAAAGGTGCCATAGGCCAAAAGCCCATCTGGGAATTCAAGGGATTGATAGCAGAGGTTAGCACAACACTTTGGGTCCATTTCTGGGAGGATTTACAGACAAATTCCAACATGTTGAGTTTTGTAGTTTGAGCTGAAGCTAGGCTTCAAGGGAGTCGAATTTCAGAATTCTAAACCAGCCAAATTGCTTTCTGGGTTTTTCTAGGTTTTGGGAAAGGATCACACTCCTACTTTTATAGAATTTTCTGGGCAGATCTAAGGGGTCAAACAGGGGTCCCAACTGAGCCAACAGCTAGAGGAGTTAAGGGGAATTTGGGCCAAAATTACGAGGTCGACATTTGGCCAATTCCTTCGTGGGTTTTTCTAGGTTTTGGCTAAGGAGAAAGGAGCTAAAATCTCATAATTTTCTAAGCACGGGAAGCAATGATTCCAGCCCTTCAAAGTCAGCAGATAAAATATTTTTCTGGGGCAACACAGTTTAGTTTGGTGCAGCAGTTGTAGCAGCCTTCAGTTCAACATTTTCTCAACTCGTTTTTGTCATGCTTTTCCATTGAGACAAGCCTAGGTGCACCATTCTATTTTTCTATTGTATTTTCTCCTGAACAAGTAATAAAATGGCTCAACAGTTCTCTATTTCTAGTGTTTCCATGGGTGCTTAATGTATATTTCATTTTTTCTGATTATTGGATTGTTTGCATGCTTTGTATATCGATTATATTCCTATTTAGAAACATTACATCCTAGTGGGATATTGAGACTCAAAAGGAGTCTAGCTTCAGAGGGAGTAGCCCTATGAAAGCTTAGAACTTAAGATTTTGAGAGGTTAGTACATCAGAAAACATAGTTGCAGTGGTTGCAACAGAATAGTGGCAGCGCAAAAGCATCAATAGTGTGATATGAGGACAATATATCAATTCTTAATTGTAGTAGTCGCAACAACATGAGATCATATGAAATGCAGGTAGTGTTGGCAGTAGTGCATAGAGGCACATTGCAGTGCCAACAATAACATAGAGGCAGGGCGGTTCAACTACAAGGTTAGTAGATGAATCAAAGTATGTGTAGTAGCTTGATGGACAGTGACAAACTGTTATAGATGCCAGACATTAGCAACATGAGGGAAGATGCTATGGGTGAAGACATAACACCTTCCTCGCTAAGAGGTATTGTTAGTTTTTGTATCGTCAAATATGTCTTCTAGACTCGATTTGTTTCAGAGAGGCTAAGAACACGATATCTTCAAAACCCAAAAAAGGTTTCACGAGTCAAGCTTGCAAAACGCCTTTATTAAATTAATTAACCATCATTTAAATTTTTCCTAAGTCTAACTTAGGAAAACTGGTTAATTAATATTAATTAATTAAGGAAAGGTGAAAAAAATCTAGAAACTCACATGGATTGAGTTTGAGACGATCTTATCCATTAGTGACAATTTAATCATAGTCATTGGGGATGGACATAGACACATCAGAGACATAGGGAGAGCAAGTTCCTTAGTAGATCGAGCTATCAAGCTGCATAGTTCAAGCCAAAAGGAAGCATAAGAAGTGATTTATAGTTGAGTTTCAATGTTGGAGAGTCAACAACAAGAGGGTCACAATATTTCCTCAGTGAATTTGCGTAGGGGAAACACAGATGCTTTAAAGGGCAGATCGATTCGACTAAGGAGGAGTTCAATTCAAGTGCTACTAGTGAGGAAAATTTCCAAGAGGCCAAGTGAGTCATCGTCGGAGGAAGCATCCACATAACGATAGATTTTGAGCATCTCCTTAGGCAATGAGAATAGGGCTTGCGCAGGAGCTTTCAAGTGGCCTAGACAAAGCTAAATTTTGGAGCAAGATTAATTGTCAAATGAGACAAATTGTATCTCTAATATTTTGGCCAAATCATTTTCCTAGGGGATTGCCAGTTTAGGCATCTAGATATTGCACTCAAATTTTGCTACTACATATAATAAAATAAAACCTAATCTGTTGCACTGGTTTTCCCAGTTAGGTTTTTCCGGGGACTTTTGTCCAAAAAAAAATTGTGTCATTTTTATTATGTGTGTGCATTATTTTATTAGTCCCAGTTTAATTTCCCTAACGTAATTTAATTGTGAAGAATTGCAACATGATTTATTCATTATTTTTCGTAACAAATAAACTACATAATTAATTAGTTAGAAGAATAAATTCTAGTTGTTGCATTTCAAGGAATTTTCATAGACTATGCAGGGGGATCCACCCAACACCCAATTGAGGGGTCAAACATATCCTTTCCCCATGTTGCTACAGGTCTGGGCTAGCATGGAAGGGAAACCCTTGTTAAACATTGTTGACACTACATCCTTTTTTCATGAGAATTTCAACAGTCATATTCTCTAGAAGCTGCTCAAACTTTAACATATTAAACAATGTGCAAGTTTTTTTACATCCGTCGTATATTTCACCACAAGATCATAGATTCGATTTAGAGATGCTTGATGTATAATAAGTTTCATATTTTTCAAATAAATTTGGTGTTTTTGTCTTTATTACAACTACCAATTTCAAATGATCATAACTTCTCATCTGGGAGGAGTCTTTCGAAGTGTGATATATTGTTGGAAACATTTCGAATAGGACTATCCAAACATACAATACATAGACTCATTAGGACATCATAAATTTGACAAAAAATTAGTAAAATTCAAACCACTTTGACTTCACATGATGAGGGCATGAAAGATATTAGGATATCATACTACTTCCTTTGATTCATGGATGACATTGCTACTCCCTAAAACTTCCCCTTTGACATCAATGACACTGGTTGTCATCAATGAAAACACTATGTCCAACACCTTCCATATTATTTTGGCATTATTTTATTGTTTGATGGGAATTTTTATCCAATCCCCCATTGTATTAGGCTCTATATACTTAGCTATTACTAGTTGAACCCACAAGCATGTTCCTTGAAGTAGCATCCAAGCATTTTTTGTAGCAAATTCCTTTGACAAGAGAAAGAAAATTTTGAGGTCCCATTCTCCAATGGATTTTGGTAGTCCCGGCTTTTTTTAAGATGCCAACACTAGTCCTTTCTTTTTTTTGGTCTCTAGACTATATAAACATGTACTAATTTTTCCTACTGGCTTCCAAAACACTTTTTAGGATCTAGGAAGTGACATCCAATCACTTCGAGGACTACTTTTACCAAAACCTAATGACCTCCCCTAGATGACAATATATTGCACCATGTGTTTATTTTCATCTCCACTTTAATTATCAACCGCTACTAATCACATTTTTTATATTGTTTTGGCTTCAGAAAAAACCTAGATACTATATTCCTTGTTCTAAATTAGTCCTTTTATGTGGAATAACCAAGCAATAAAGGTGTTTTTTCATACTTAGATATCCCCCGTAGAGACATCACAAAATTTTCCATGTTTATGGCCATTCGAGTTGCTCCAAAAAATAAATCCATGACACCCTTAAATTTATGAAATATCCTTCTTGTAACTTCACAAAAAAATAGTATATCATCTACAAATAGTAGAGGTGTGATATTGTTTGATACTCCAATAGGTACCCCTTTTATAACATAATTTCCTTTTTCTTCTAACTTGCCTATTTAAGCTTTTAGATATTAAAATAAAGAGAAGTGTGAATAGGGGACATCCTTGTTTAAGTCCCCTCCCTGATATAAATAAATGGGCCATTGATCCATTTAATAAAACTACAAAAATATCAAGGAAATGCAACTGATTATCCACACAATGAATTAATGGAAAATCTTAAATGAATTAGAATTAATATAAAGTAAATCCAACTTACCTTGTTATAATATTTGGACATGGTCACTTTCATAAGCATTGATATTTGTTTTCTAGCCTTTATAGAATGAATGTTTTCTTGGTCAATCCTAGCTTCACCATGAATTTTCCTTCCCTCTGAGAACACAAATTGTTCTTTAGATATTTTAATTGAGATAACCCTTTTCAAACTCATAGTAGTTAATTTTGAGATACTTTTATCTATACAATTGCATAATGAGATGGTTCTAAATTTCAAAAAAAGAAAAGAAAATGGATTACCTTCTTTAGGAGTCAAATATAGGAATGTTGTATTGAAGGCTCCCAATATTTTTCCTTGATTTCTTGTGTTTCCACTACTCTTGTAAATCTTCTTTTATAAATCATAACAACCCAAAAAAAAAATCCATAAGTATCCCATTAGGAATAGGACTTTTGTACTTTTGAAAACTCTACAAAATTGATAGAGTTCTTTTGTACTAATCTCCTCTAGCAAGGTTTGATTATCCTCTTCATAAACAAAACTAGGGAAAGAGTTTGACAACCTAATCATTTATGTTGTTGTAGAATGTGAGTCTTCCTTGAAAAGGGATCATAAATGCTTGACTCCTTCAAAAGCATGTCCTTGAAATTTGTACCTATGTACCATCTCCCTTATTAATCACCCAAATATAATTTATATTCTTTCTACAATTGGCATACCTATAAAAAAACTGTGTATTTTCATCCCCAACCTATATTCATAATGGCCTACTCTTGAGTCTCAATCATTTTCGTTTTTCTAAAAGAATGTTCCTCTGTTTATCTTCTAGTACATTAACTTCAATTTACTATTTCTTATTCACAAGCCCAAAGCCTTCCCTATTGTGAAGTATCTCTAAGGATTCCTCTACTCCTCTTAGAACCCTATCATCTTTAAATTGTTTCACCTCTTTTTAATTTTGTTGGAATTGGAGAGGAACATATTCTCTCAAAATATCATTAAAAGGTTTCCAAAAACCTTTGGTTTTCCCCACAAAATCCTCCATATTCATCCATTTTGTATACAATTTGAAGGTAAAGTAATGTTTCTCTAATGTAGGAGACACTTAACACCACAAGGTTATGGTTAGAGTCACCTCTAGTGGTGACCCATTGCTTGATATTAATAACTTCATATATGAATGATTCATACGTTAAAAACCTATTGAACCACTTAGAAATTATGGCTTCCCCAACTCTCTTGTTGCTCCAAGTGGGAGATAACTTAGATGTTTCAATATCCAAAAGCCCAACTTCTTCCAAATTTATAATTAAATATCCAAAGATAGGATTCAATTGATTTGTTTTCCATACCTCGGATGCTCCAAAGGTGAATTTCAAGTCTCCCCTACTATTACAACCAATCCATTATGAACATTATCCATTTTGAAAAATCTATACCAAAGTCCACCTTGTCCATGTTAGGACCATAAACATTCAACATTGTCATATCTTTTTCCAGGTCTAAAGAGAAAAAGGAGGTCCCTAGTTCCATATGAAAGGCCTATGGAATTATGAGAGAGAATGGGCATTTATTCCATCTAGTCACATTCCCACCCAATTTACTAACACAAAAGTCCCAATTCCTAAATAATTTAGAGAATTCTTTAGTTATTTTCTCCCTATTTATCATTGTCTCTTAAATGCAATGCAAGAAAGTATGCTATTGTCAACTAATCTCTTTAAACCTAAATTCTTAGGGGTTATACATCTCCCTATAATTGAGGGTCAGAAAAATAATTTGAAATCTTGAAAGATGCATTTTATCTAAGAGACCCGATTAAGGATAGTTATTTCCCAGACCTAATTTCTGAGGATGCTTGTTTTTATGCCACATACATGAAATATTTCCTTCCCCTTTGATTGGGTTTGGGTTTTCTCTTCAAGAAAACCTAATTCCCCACCACCTTTCTTGGAAAATAAAGCACGTTTATTTTTATTTTAGGTCATAAATTGCACTTCATCAGTCCCAAGGGATTGGAGTCTCATGTTCCCTTACCATATAGATGGCAGTCTAGGTCAGGTTTGTTGTGGAAACTTTTGGAGCTTGTCTAATGTTCAAATTCTTTAGAATTATAAGAATAGGTATGATAAGTGGTGGTTCGAGTTTTTTTATCCTAGACAAGCTAGGTAAAAATCACTCAAGGATTCTATTTCTTTATATTCCCTGTGTCCCAAAAATAAAAATTTCTAAGGACATGTTTTTATTCATATAGTGAGATTGACGAGTCTTACTAGAATTTTCTTTGATGTTCTTGTTTTTGTTGACTACATATTGGCTAGGTTGTTTTAGCTCTTCAACATATGAGGTTTAAGCATTTTCTATCAACATTTATGTTTGAAAGCCATTCAGGTTTAATTACACTGCTACATCTTCTTTCATGCTTATACTCTAGACTATTTTTAGTTCTAATCTTTGGACCTCTTGGATTCTTCCTTAGAAACCAATTCTTTTGTGTACTTGGATAATTGCATTATGTAGCAAGATGCCCATAGTAGTGGCAACATATTCATCTAAAAGGCATCCCCTCGTAGTCTAGATTAAGATAGAAAAGGGTCAAATTTCCTTCTAATATCCATTGGATTTGCCAAACCTTTCCTCAACTCCATCCCTACCAAGATTCAATCCATTTCATACTACCCAATGTCTTGAAAGGATAAGTATACTTCGTAAAAATTACCTAAAGTGTTGCCAATTTTTTGAATACTTCCTTAGACCACATAATCTATGTCAGTCCTATAATATTAACCCATGCTAGGAGAATGCCCATACTAACCAATTAGCATTAAACTCTATATGTCATTTGTTCAATAATATGGATCGTGATCCCTAGTTCAAGTGCTAGTGCAATATTTTTCCTACTTCTTTTGCCAACCTAAGAACCTAAGCCAACCATCCTCTTATTAGAATTAGGGTGTGTGGAGATGCCCAAATAACTATATTTAAATTGAGATTAGACTAATTCTTTAACTTCTCACTACTTATTATCTTCCCAGAAAAACATTCTACCAATTCCCAAACCCCATCTCCATTATGTCATTATTTTAGTTTTACCATGTAGGCTTAAGTTGATGGTAGCCTCCAATGCCTTTTTTATACTTTTATGCCACTTTGGATTTATTGATCCCTTCGGATTTTGAAGCCCTACTAGCTTTGAATCCTAGGATGGGCCACAACACAATAGCTTCAAATCCAACATCATGGCAACAAAAAAATAATTAGAAACACAAACATGTTGATTTATATCACAATTACAAATGAAATCAATCTCTTTATATGCTAGATACAATGCATTTTAAGATTCATACTTGGATTGTAATAAACCACCATCCCCCTTTGACCACAAATTTAGGGTTAATGGACTTGCAGTATTGGGTTTGTAATCCCAAGTGTGGGGTTGTACAATTAAACAATTATGGTCCTTGTATTAATCACCTAAAATCTCCATTTGTCCTGAGCTTTTGGCACCCTATACACCAAGTTGTTGCATTAACTCATCCAAAATATCCATGGTGGACTATCCTAGGGGTTTGGTGCTAAATGTTGTAGCTTGTTAAAGTCCCACAACACATCCGAATGACATACAATGAGGCTAGACCAAATCACTTGTCCTTGCAATGAATCATTGGTGAAAATGACAACTTCCTCCTCATACCCCATTCTACTTTCCACCTGGTCTAAGTCTAGAATCAACCATGATAGATTCACCCTGTGGCCACATTAACCACTCCTTTAGAAACCATATTGTGGAAACTCACGTAATGGTGGAAACCCTTGAAAAGTCAAAAGGCTCATCTGAGTTTAACTTGATTCAAGCACTTAATTTTTTACCGCTCTTTAAAAACAGATGGCATTTGCTACTTGTATTGTAGGATGCACTAGAGTCCCCAAGATATGTCATATCAATAGTTGTTTGTTCCTTCACTGTTATTCTATGGTGCTAGGCTCAACTTGGCCTCATGTGTAGTTTTGGCTAGATAGCACAAGAATTCCATCATCTTAACATTGTTTCCCAAGGCTTATGAAAACCCTAGAAACTTTGATTCGGGTGATAACTTTCATCCATTTATGTTGATAGTGGATTCCATCTAGTGATTTGATCAAAAGAAGATAGCTATGGCCACTCCTTTGAGTCCAAGTGAAAGAGAATTTATTAGTGGATATTAGTTAGACTTCCCTATCAAGAATCTTTGAGATTTTAACAACAAACTTGATAACTACAAACTTGATAAACCCATTTATTCCCTATTTATAAATAAATTGAAGCTTTATCAGTCCTCCTTGGCCTCGCCAACACATCTAACACATATTTTCAACATTCATCGAAACACCATTAGTTGTAACACAAACCTAATTTTACCAACCCATTACTCATTTTAATTACCTAATTTTACCAACCAATTATTCATTTTAATTCTACTTTCAGTTATACTAAATATTCTCATACATAAGTATGAATTGCTACCAAGAACTTAGTTAAACTTAAGTGTGATATTAACAAAATCCTACAAAATGAAGTTTTCTTTCATCAAATTTTATGTAGCTAGTGAAAATTGCGTGAAAGAAATTCCCCTTAATGAATTAAGCCAAAGGGTCAACGGTAACTCAATTGGCAAGTGCCATGAACATGAAATGTTATGTACCAAGAGATTCAAGATTCAAATCTCCTGACTTACCCATGTCCGTTGAAGGGACATATGTAGGCACCTAGAGGCTATAGTGGTAGTGATCAAAATTGACTCCATGTCACACAAATACGAAACCATCCCAATTGTTGGTTCCTCTAGTCACAAAAAAATGTAATAAGTCAAAAAGTAAATAGTAATGAGTACAACTCTCTTTTAATATGGATTCCCACACAATTTTGATAAAAGGCTTGCTTCCACCTAAATTAGTTGTTTATTATATATATATTAAAGTAGTAAAATTTATTATAATTCAATTTTATATGATAACATGATCGATTATAATTAATTATTATTTATAAGTATAGATTAAGTAATCATTATTTATAAAAAATAAATTATAATTTTATAATTCATAAGAGATAAATTTTCACATTTGCTATTTTTTTTAAATTAAAATTAATATAATTGATTTCTTAAGTTTAATAAAAAAATAAATTAACTTGAATATTAAAAATGTTGATATATATATATAAACAAGATTCTTAACCATAGAGATTCACCCCCACTTTGTCATAGGATTTGTAACCTATAAATAAACTTTGTTACAATACCAAGGGTTAATATCATGGCTTACTAATACCACATGTCCAAAAAACCAAACTAGTGTTCATATGATATATATTTTTTAAATTAATCAATTTAATTAAAAGTGCATAAACGGCATAAATATTTTTAAAATAAATCTCAACCTTTGATGTGTGACTATTACAAAGAATGTTTTAAAATATTCCATGAAGGTTAAATGCCTATCATCCACCTAATTACACTCATAGGCGTGTCTATTTTGGAATATGGATTCTAGAATTTTAATTTAATTATCAATAATTATTACGTGGATGGTAGAGATTTACCCTCCACGAAATATTCTAGAATATTCTTAGTAGTATTCACAAATCAAAAGCTCTGATTTATCTCAAAAATAGTTTCCGTCTTTTTAATTAAATTGATTAATTTAAAAAAATGTCAAAAATAGTTTCTGTCTTTTTAATTAAATTGATTAATTTAAAAAAATGTCACTGTAACATATAAAATGAGTTATTATTTTTTGGGCATATGGTATCGATAAGGCATAATATTGGCCCGTGGTATAGTAAAAAATCCTATTTATATGTTAAGAAACTCCACGGTAAAGTATGATTAAATATCAATGGTTAAGAAATTCCATAGTAAAGTATGAGTAAAATCTCAATGGTTAAGAATATTGCCACACATTTTTAAAAATGTACATATGTTTAACTTATATATTATTATTTTTATAATTAATAATAATAATAATTTAAAATAAAATTATAATTTAGTTAATTTATATGATTCTCTTACTTTTGGCAATTATAAAGTAAGTGTATTGATACTTATTATGGATTGATGCTTCTGGATGTTTTTGGCCACTTAATTTATATAGCTTCACTACTAACAAGCATATGCTCCATCTTAACTCTCAATCTACCAAGTGAAACACAACCCCTTACCACCCTAACCCAAGAAAGGTGGTTACTATGTTAACCCGATTACTAATATTTTGCTATAAAAATGGGATTTAAAAATTACGACCTTTTTAAAACCCATCAAAACCATAAATAGATTACATCATTGTATTCGTCTTATTGATACCTTTCTAATGACATAAAATTTTACCTTAATCGGGTTCTAAAATCAAAAGATATGGCTTTCCAACATTTATATCACAAACTTTGGTTAGTTATCTTAGCTTACCATGAGGCACCCACATGGTGCCTACATGGCGTACCACCCTACTGCTATGTCATAACAAAAATGTTTCATAACATAACTTTCCCTCACTAGGCCCATGTGGTTATATCCATGCCATCACCAACTCCATGGTCCCTTTACATTTTTGGCATTATAGTGCGCCTCCCGGTGGTCTGGTGCCCCAAGACAAACATTATTGGCTCTAGCTAATGGGAAAGCTCTTTTCCTGGCCTCCATTTATCGAGCCCTTCCAATAAACATTATTGGCACTAACTAACAGGGAAAATCTCATCTCGGCCTTTGTTTGTCAACGACTTCCCAACTGCCTCCAATGCCACCCGTATTATAGCTCGATGATCGATGATTTCCCAAAAAATACCATTGATAATTTTGTCATCTAGTGGAGGATGATCTTCGTCCCCGCTTCCATTTGTTGGCAGTTTCCCATATGCCTCTAATGTTATACGCCCTACGACCCGATGACCAACGATTTCCCATTAATTTCCACTTGAATTTTTTATTTATTGGATCTCGTTTGCTACCAGAAATTCGAGGCCCCAATACGTCATGCTGACATCATCCAATTCACGTGGCTTCCTACGAGAGTGCCACATGTCACTTACTTTTTTCCTCTTAGGACCTGCCAGAGAACCAAATCAAGGTGCCACATCACCCCTTATCCATGTCACTAACCCACGTAGGCTTGGATCCAACAAATGGCCCTACTTCCCACATAATTAAATTCCTTTGATATATGCCTCCAGGATTATAAACTTATTTATAATGGGTCATCCCTCCACCCTAGAGATTGATCACACACTTGTTCACATGGTTTACATGGCTTAATTCCACTCCGTCAAGGCCTTAAGCCTTCTCCATCCCTGTGAGTTGGAAGTTAAACATTGCCATTGTTCTACTCTTATCCAGGTCTCCTGCACAATACTCATAAACATATACACAGTGCTTTTGAGCTTGAGTAAGAGCTCGACCCAGCCTGGTGACATATAATAGTATATATAATTATATGTGTATATAAATAAAGCATAGCTTCCCCTCCCGAGCTTCAAAGGTCATGGACCAACCGTGGTGGTATAGGAATACACGCGACAATGTTATGCTTCTTGACCATATATATTATATAATATATATCTATATTATATATATTCACACATATATTATCACTATCTCTCTTGATTTTTTACAATTATGAATTGAGTCCTAACAACTGTTCTTTTGATAAAATCATTCATAAGGTAGAAATCTACCCATTTCTAATTACTTAGGTAATTTAGATGGCCATTCAAAACTCAAACATCACACTGGAAATCAACATTTGTCATTCATATAGGAAATCACATTCCTCAATTTAACATACTCATTTTTACTAACATAGTAAACAAGTATTCAACATTCAAGTCATAAATACATATCAAATACTTATCTTCATAAACTATGCTCAGCAACTAAGATTGAGACTTCAACTCTCCATGCAACCTTAGACAATCTATAGCCACATTTACTTGTAGCGATCACCCCTGGGCCATATTCCAGTTCTTGAGGTGGAGTGCTTTGAGAGGAAATTTTACCAACATTAACAATTGAAATAGGATGCCACGAGGCCACACTGACTTCACCCACCAACTACACAAGCTTTCACTTAAATTTTCTAGACTTTACAAACATGATTAACACTCATGCCAAGATATCACAGTACAAATAGTTTTAGCTCACTTTCAAGAGAAGAGAGTCCACTTCAAGGAAGTTTCATCAGTTGGATAAGTTATTGTGGGATAAAGAGATCACCTCTCTAGGTACTTCATTAGTGATTCAAGCACTAGAGCTTCATCATCAAGGAAACTCCTAGTGATTCATTAGCCCTCACAAATACATGAGTGTATCTTCCCTATCAAGTAGTTTCATCAATCCACAAGCTTTCTAGTGGGTTCTTCAACCTTCAGGAAAGCCACTACTCTCTATAATGTTCACCCAATAAGCCTCTTGAGGTTTCTCAGTTGGTTAACACTTTCCAGAACTTAATTGATGTTGTCCAACTTCACACCTCCCCCCTTGGAGGATTTTTCATAGTTGTCTTAACTATTCACTCTCCAGAGTGCATGCGTGAGTGTATCCTTGAAATCCCCACTTCACAATTTTTTTCCTTGTGCCCCTTCAATAGATTAACCATCTCTCCTTTTTCGAGGCTCGACGTAGGTCAACCTCTCTTGGACAATGCAACGCAATCTGATTTCATTTTTTGTCCTTTGTTGCTTACAATTATGCCCAAAATACACATGGGCTTGTCCTTCATTTTTTAGTTAATTTGTTACACAATCAACCCATAAAAACCACTCAACCAACCCATGACTGATATATTTAAAATTACCAATTCCTCAAGTAATCTCCCTCCCCAAGCAACTAAAATCAATGCCCCTTTCTCTCAATCATTATATTAAATAATTATAATTATTTATAATGAGGGAATATTTAACTAAGGGTTGTCATAGACCCCTCCCCTTTGGGGGAACATCGTTCTTGTTGTTCGATAACCATATACAAACAAAACATGCTTTAAAACCAAGCTCAATTGAAATGGTTCTTTATATACACAACTTTGTACATCATTTACAATGCATTTACATTTGCCTCACTCAACAAATAAGAAAGGATAAGTTCCCACATTTGATCAACCATTTCCCATATGGCTTTCTCGGGCCCAAAGTGTCTCCACTGCAATTTGACTTGCTCGATTGCTCGATTCTGGAGCATGAATTGCCTCTAGTCTAGGATGCAAAGAGGTTCTAGTTGGAACTCTCCCTCTGGTTCCACCTATAACACAAATCAATCAATTACATGATTAACATCATGTAAATATCTCTTAAGCAATGAAATGTGGCAAACATTATGAACTTTCACTGATGGTGATAAGGCCAGTGTATAGGCCATTGGCCCCAGTCTTGCAAGCACTCCAAATGGCCTGCAAAATCATGGTTCCAACTTAGCACATGACCCAATCTTTAGATACCTCTTATTGGGTCTAATTCTCAAATAAACATGTTCCCCAACTTGGAACTCCTTATGCGCTTTATGTTGGTCCGCATAGCTCTTCTTCTTCTCCTGTGTCACTTTTAAATTATATCTAATAGCTTTCATTTCCTACTCCATGTTCTTCAACATATCAGGCCCAATGAGGACCCTACTATCTAGATCACTCCCACTAATAAGATTGTTGCAACTCATACCATAAAGAGCTTAAAATGGGCTCATTTTCACTGATTCTTGATATACCATTATTGTATACAAATTATACAAGTGGAGGGTACTCTTACCACTTCATTAGTTGCTACATTAAATACATCCTCAACATATATTCAAGGATCCTATTTGTCCTTTTTGTTTGCCCATCAGTATGTGGATGGTAAGTTGTGCTAAAATAAAATTATGTTGCCAATCCTACAAATAATTCTCTCCATAACTTTGAAGTGAACTTAGCATATCTATCCAAGATAATATTCTTGGGAATTCTGTTTAGTCAATTTAGTGTCCTAAATTGCTTGCATAAATTATCAACCGAGTTTCATAAGCTGATGAAGTGTAGTGCATTGTATGTGCTTAGTTAACCCTTCTTACTTCGTTGTTTTGTATTTTATATTGTTTTGGGGGGTTTTTTGTTCTTTAATTCCTAATGATGTAAAATCTGAACTATGAGAAGCTGAACCTAAACTTCCTAATGGTGAACCAAGAGCTTAAAACTTGTCAAAATCTAAGTTAAAAGAAGGAAAAACAAAGCATCTGTCCTATCTTGTCATTAATCCTAAGTCATGAATCTCATCTTAAAATTAAAAGGTAAAGTTGTAAGGCAAGTTGAAATAAATACAGAGAATGAAATTAACTGAAGTACTTCTAGTTACCCAAACCTTCAATTTTGAAAGATAGCTTTCTTGAGATGGAATACAAGCAATTTTCCATACTTTATGGTCTAAAGAACTAAATAAAACATGCAGAAAGTCACTGATTGGTTTCAACCCTTGTGTAAAGTGAATGTTTAACCATTTAGTTTAGGATGGATATCAGCTTGAAATGGTGATCAAAAACATTCATTCACACAGTGCATTGGCAATCTGAACTAGGAAATAAATAACAAAAATAGTGAGTAAACTAATCAACAATGCATCCCCACTTTCAACCTTACTTTGTTTAAAAAAAAAGTCGTTTCCTTTGTGAAATGGATTGGAGAAACAAGACTGCACAATTTAATTCTAACATTTCGCTACTGATCAAAATTAAAAGAAATCAAACTACAAGAAATCAACCTAAGTTACAAACACTGCTAAAAGCAAATGATGAAATTAAAACTAAACAGAAAACAAATGAAATGAAAACCTCCTTCAGTGCAGGGGCCCTCTGCAACTGACTGGGTTGAGCTGCTAACTAGTTGAAAGTACTCTTTCAAACGATCATTGGTCAACACACGGCTTTATATTATAAAGAGGAACAAAAGTTCAAAATTACAGAGCTGTAAGTCTGAGCTTATTACATCAAAAACTTTGAACCCCCCTCGATTTTGTACAACTGGTATTTAAAAGAAAATATTCATAACTATCTTTTGAGGAAAATTAGCTACAAGTGGTCTACACGTATCACAACAGAACTGCATAAATGTTTGATCAACTACAAGTGACTTGAATTCGAGCAAGATGGTTGCACAGAACCGTTAACATAGGTGGCTGATCCGAGTTAATGTTGCAACAAAACTGTTGGATTTATTAATTAACCACGAAGAGTGGACAAAGAGTCCTATTGCTCTCGGGTTTCATATGTTTGACTCCACCTTTGACTGTGGTCTTAAGCTGGCTTTTTTATCGATTTGGGTTGGGTGACTAGGATAGAATCCATGTCGAGACGATTCCAGAGATGCCCATGTGGCTGGTTTTCTTGTTTGACACCTGGAACATACCAAAACAGGGAAGTAGCTATGGAACACGTAGTTAGCTGCAAAATAGGTTGCATTCTGTAGCTAATTTGCGAAAAGTTATTCAAATAGCAAAAACATAAAAGTATAACATATCAATCATTTAATGTCCTCCTTAAGACAAAATCTATCATTTATCATTGATGGGGATCTATATTCTTATGGAAAAGCAAGGGAAAGAAGTGAGAAAAGTTGTCAAGGAGAGGATAATTCTGAGGTTCAACATACCCCCACTGCAAAATCATTGCATGTCCCCATGCAATTTTCCAAAAATGTGAATTCTTCTTTCCTGTTGCATTTGTTCATACACTTCTGCTAATACATCTAGTTTTCTTCTTTTGCTCCTCTTTGAAGTGACTGCCATCCTGGGTTTCTTCATAAGAAGCCTGTATTTAAGGTTGATGACTATTATGTTCAAGCTTCTATTCTTCCTCTTCAACTTCCTATTCTTCTTGTACCATAGCCCTAGGTGCAGTATTGTATTATCATGAATAACTTTATCCAATTTACTTTGTTCCCTCGAGGTTTCATTTTCTTTCTTGATGTGTCTATTCAATATATCTAACTCATAGATTTCTTGTTTGAGAGAGTTAGTTAGAGGTTCTTGTGGATTGACAGAGAGTTTTGGATTAGCTAAGGATTCTGGATCCATTGAGGCACTTTTCTTCTCCAATGATTCTATATAATCATAAATTTGTTGCTGCACTGGGTCTACGCCTAGAGCTCCGTTGCTAGGGCTGCCTTCGAAATATTGTTTAAGAGAGTTTTGAGGACTGTGTGTAAATGGAACATTATCAGGAGATGGTACTGGGGTTTCTTCTTCTAGATTTATGAATTATGTTCCCTTTGATGTTACCTTCTTTACCATACATCGGAATCTAAAGCTCCTTCTAAGTTGTAGAGGGCTTATGTTCTCCTCCTTTGTAACCTTTTTCTCCTTTCCTATCTTTTCTTTTCTCTTGATTAGTTTCCTAATCTATGTAAATTTTCAGAGATCAATTGTTCATCATCTTGTTGTAATGAAGATTCAGGTTTCTTTCTAGTAATTCCACCAGCTTTCTTTTTCATCTTCCCTTTTTGTTTGATCTGCTGTCTGATCTCTGTCAATTTTTTACAGACTAGCTCTTCATCATTTTTCTGTGTGGAGGACTCAAGTTTGCTTTGAATGGCCATACTTGTCTTTTTCCTCCTACTCCTTCTGACATTACCCTCTTTAGATGATTCTGGTGCCTCTTAGAAATAGTTTCTTATCAGGAAGTTTTCCCAAGTATCTCCTATTCTTTTCAAATGAGACTCAACCAGTATTTTTACCAAACCATGATGGTACATAGTTGTGTCTATGAATTCTATTTTCTTCTATACATTTGAAGCCATCCTCCTTAAACTATTTAGAAGGAAGAAAGGGAGGTTGATGTCTCCATTTTCTAGAAAGTTCATCAATAAACGTATATGATAGACATACATGCACTCGAATCTCCCCTCACAGGTAATGAATTTCTGTAATATCAAAAGCATGCTAAGTGTTGAAATGGGAATTCCTTTTCTAAACACAGAGACATCCATACCTGGGTTCCTGAGGATTACCTTCCATGATTCACTGTGAAATTCCTTATTTTTGAACCATCTCTCACCAAGTCTTGGCAGTTTTGTAGCCTCTGCTATGTAGGGTTCTGTTACTGCAAACTTAATGTCTCCAATTTCCACTTTTGTACCATCGAATGATCTAGCAAAAGATTTTGTGATCTCTTTGTGGAAGCCATCAATTTTTTCAATGAAATTGAGCCATCCAGCCTTCTGCAACATCTCCTTGAGTTGTAGGAATCCATCCATATATTTTTCTCCTACTGGCTCTATCTTAACAATGAGTTCCATGGCTTTTGTTTCACAGAATTTTTTTTTAACCTTCAAAATTACTCTCCTGGTTCATGAAAAGGATTGACTGCTGGTATGGTGAAACAGAACTACGGGTTTGTGTGGAATAAGTAGATGGTGAGGGTTTGGAGAGGTGTGTATACGTTGGTCACATCATAGTCTTGACCGTTAACAGATGGAGTTATTAGGGACCGTTTAGGTATAGAGTATGGAGAGTGTAGCAGAGATGTGGTATGATGAAATTATTATGGACTGTTTGGTATCGAGTATGGAAGATGTGGCGGAGATGTGGTATAATGAAGTGGCAGTCAAATCAAATGATGACTTGTTAAGGAGACATACGATTATTCATATTATATATGACTTATGTTTTTAACTTGCTATTTGAAATAAATTTTGCATTTTACCTTTAGAACTTAACCTTTTGCTTGATAACTCATTTGGTGTTGATCTGCATGTACTTTTAGCATGGTTGGTCTCCAAAACTTGATTATTCAATTTCCTGCATTCATGATTTATTTGTGAGATGTACAATTGTGTCAAAGCTGATAAGTAAGTTATAGTTGCATAATCAGATTAGCTACATAATGGAATCAGCAACAGAAAGAGAAAAGAAGGAAAAGTGAAGTATGGTTATGGAATATGAGTGTGAAAATGAAACGGAAATGGGTTATGACAGTGAGATGAAATGAGATGTAAAATAAAATGGGAAATAGGGTGAAATGGAGTAAAACCGTAAAAGTAAAATGTAAATGGAATATGACTGTGAGATGAAATGGAACTGTAAAATAAAATGAAAACAGAATGAGATGGAAATGAATGTAGCTTTTTGTCACTACTTATTACAAAAAGGAAATGGAAAATATAGGATGTCGGAAATATCTGATTTTCACCCTGTATTTTCTGTATAAGTATGTCAATCAATGATTGGTTTTCAACCTCATACAAATTTTATTTTTTTTTCATTTTTTTCTAGGAAAAATAAATACTAAGTTAGTGGAGAAGAAGAATTATTCTTCACTAGCTTCATTTCAGAGTTATTCTAGAAAATCTTAATGAACTCCTCTCTTGAAATTGGTTTTTGATATATCTTCAACCAATGACCATTCACAAGAAGAGGTATTTTTCTTCCATCTATTGTCCTTATCCTTACTGCTCCGTTATTAAAGACTTCTTCAATCTCATATCGCCCAAGCCAATGAGTTTGAAACTTCCCTTGAAAATCTTTGAACTTTGAATCGAACAACAGTGCCCAATCTCCTGCTTGAAACTTCTTCTCCTTGATATATTTATCATGCCATTTAGGCCTCTGTTGTTGGACTATACTAGTTCTTTGAACTGCATCTTTCCTGATTTCATCAAGCTCATTGAGTTGCTCCAATCTATGTTTCCGTGCCTCTGATCAATCCAGTCCCAATTGGACTTCCATCTTGAAGTTTTTGATTTGAAACTCTATAGGGAACAAGACTTGTTTCCCATAAACAAGTTCATAGGGTGTATGTCCTGTTGTGTTCCTCCATGTAGTTCTATAAGCCCATAAGGCTTCAAGAAGCCTTTCTGCCCAATCTCTTATATTTAGATGCACAGTCTTAGTGAGAATTCCTTCAATCACCTTATTTGTAGATTCAACTTGACCATTTTCTTGTGGATGATAGGGAGTAGATTTCCTATGTTTGATCTTGTAATCTTCCACAAGACCCTTCACCATTTTAGATGTAAATTTAGATCCTTGATCTGTCACAATTTCTCTTGGAAGACCAAAACGAGTGAAGATGTCCTCAAAAAGAAAATTAACTACAGATTTTTCATTAACAAAAGGTAATGCTTTGGCCTCTACCCATTTAGTGACATAATCAATGCATATCAATATATACTTCTTTTGCTTATATGGAAGATTAATTGGTCCAACAAAATCCAAGGCCCATTTTTCAAAAGGTTCGACGAGTACCTGAATTTGTAGTGGCATTTAATTTGAAGGAGCAGGTTTCCCTACCCTTTGGCAGCTGTCATACCTCCTGACATATTCTTTGGCATCTTTGAAGATGGATGGCCAATAATACCCTAAAGAAAGGATTTTATAGGTTGTCCTCTTGTCAGCAAAGTGTCCACCACACAGCTCATCATAACATGCCTTAAGAATCTTAGGCATTTCATCTTCCCTAACACATCTTCTGATCATGAGATCTGAACCTGTTTTATACAATTCATTAGTGATCCATGAGTATCTTGCACTTATCTGAATGATTTTTCTTTTCTCTCTAGGAAACAAATGTGAAGGCAATTTCCCTGTGACTAAGTAATTGGCAATATTTACAAACCAAGGGGTCTGAGTAGTTAATGCAAAAAAATATTCATCAGGAAACTTATCTTCAACTAGAGTGTCATCTTTGATATTTTGAATTCTGGACAAGAAATCAACAACTGTGTTTTGTTTTCCAGGTCTGTCTAGCATAGTAATATTGAATTCTTGCAAGAGTAATAGCCATCTTGTAACTCTGTCATTAGTAATAGGTTTATTCATTAAGTATCTAATTGTAGAGTGATCTGTATGAACAAAGGTTTCATAGTCTGTTATAAAATGTCTGAACTTGTTGACTGCATGAACAACAGCTAAAAATTCCTTTTCAGTTGCAGTATAATTTAACTCAGTGGGAGTTAAATTCTTACTTGTATAGTAGATGGCATAGGGAATCAAATCCTTTTGTCCCAATACAGCTCCCAGAGCTGTATCTGAAGCATATGTTGAAATGTGAAAAGGTAGTTTCCAATTTGGACCTCTCAAGATGGGTGCTTCAGAAATTTTTGTTTTTAAAGTCTCAAATGCTAATTGGCAATCAAGATTCCAATTGAATTCACAATCCTTGGTGAGTAATTTGAAGAGTGGGGATGCTATTTTAGTGAAATTTTATATAAATAGTCTATAGTATCCTGTAAATCCTAGAAAACTTCTAACATCCTTTTGGAAATTTGGAATTGACAATTTAGAGATGACTTCAACTTTAATTCCATCTCCAGCAATGTGATGTCCTAAAACAATCCCTTCTGTAAACATATAAAACATTTTTCATGGCTTAGTGAAAGGTTTTCTTCCTTACATCTTTTAAGAACTTTTTCCAAATTTTCCAAAGCTTCTTCAAATGTATTCCCATAGAATGTAAAGTCATCCATATATACCTCTACACAATCATGTATTAGATCAGAAAAAATTCCTAGTACCGCTCTTTGGAATGTTGCAGGTGCATTACATAATCCAAAAGGAAGTACTCGATAGGCATAGATTCCCCATGGACAAGTAAATGTGGTTTTATCTTGATCTTCAGGTGCCACCTGAATCTGATTATAACCACTAAAACCATCCAAAAATCAGAAATACTTCTTACCTGCTAATGTATCTAACACTTGATCTATAAAGGGTAAAGGAAAATGATCTTTAAGGGCAGCTTTATTCAATTCTCAATAATCAATGCACACCCTCCATTTACCATTCTTTTTAGTCACAATCACTAAATGGGAAACCCATTGGATGTCTGAAATTGGGTAAATGAAGTTTACATTCAGTAGTTTTTGCGGCTTTTCTTTCACAATTTCCCTAAGATTTGGATTCATCCTTCTTTGAGGTTGTCTGATAGGTCTACAATTTTCCTCAATGTAGATGTGATGTATACAAGTCTTAGGACTAATTCCATTCATGTCAGTATATTCTCATGCATATGCAGCAGAATGTTGTTGTAATGTCTTGATTAGTTTTTCTTGTTGTAATTTCTCCAAGTTATTATTTATGTTCAAGGTTCTCCCTGGAAAGATTTCAATTGTAGAGCTACCAAATTATTCCATAGAATAAAAAGACATCTGCCTAGATGACAAATATTCAATATTGGATTTTTCTTGGAATTGATCATGTTCATATTGTCGAGATGATTCAAAATTTTCCATTGTATTAAAGATTTGACTATCTTCAATAATGTTTGAAATAGTAAAGAGAGGTTGAATGTCATTTTCATCATCAATCCATTCTTTGTCATCTATTTCTGTGATTGTTCTAGCTAGAGGATATAGAGCGAATTTCTTTGTTGAATTCCCACCAGAAATATACATGTCACCATATATATAGCTAATGAAAGCATCAGTTGTGGCCAATGTTGAGTCTTGAAAATGTCATTCATTTCCATTACACTTTCACTATTATGTCCATTATTTCACCTCCATTTCACTTCCATTTCACTACTATGTTACCACATTCATCCCACTTTCATTATCATTGGGCCACATTTATGTTTTTCCAATCTTTATTAATTCTAAGTCTTTTAAGTGAATTTGTGGTTAAAAATTAGAAAATAATGTGCATATGCTTATACCTAACAAATGGGTTGAGATTGTTAACATGTGTAGGTTGAAAGGAGGCTTCTAGAAGACCCTTATGTGGCACTCTAAGGCCAAATTCGAATTTGAGTGGAAAGAATCATGGGATCATGAGGATATGTGTCACATCTCCTAATTGTATTTTAACTCTAAGAAGACATGTGTCTTATCAGTTCCTATTTTGATTAGGACTCTAGAGGTAGAGGGAGAGATTCATGGATTCTCATTAATGAGATGGCTCTCATCTTTTTGTATAAATAGGAGATCTCTCTCCTTCATTTGTTAGTCTTTTAAGTCTTTTTAGTCCCTAGTTCTTAAGATTGTAGTTCTTCCTTGATGGCTTTTGAAAGCTTTGGAGAACTTTGTTGTACTTTGTACTTTTGAAGAATTTGAATAAAGCTTTGATGTTCTCAACATGGAAGGAGATGTGAAGTAGATTTCATGGAGCACATTAGAATGTAAGTTAGAGTAGATTTCATTTTGTAAATATTGCTTTGTAGAATGTAAGGTAGAATAGATTTCATTTTGTAAATATTGCTTTGATTTGATTTGATTACTTTCAAGTTTGATAGATTAGATTTTTCATTCATGCAATTTTAATTCATGCAAGTGTGTTCAATTTTGCTTTGATTTCATAGGTGGCAGAAGGGCCCTTGCCTTGTATAGTTGTCATTTAAGTTTGCATTTAATTTTGTTATGCTTATGTATATTAGCTGTACATAAATTGCTTTCAAGATGATTGTAGATTAGTGATGCACATAGCCTTTTAATGACCAATGACATGAAAGAATCATCTTGTCCTTTTGCTGAAGCAGCAAGGATACTGGGTCTCATAGTCACTAGCTCATTGTTTGGTTATTGCATTTTATTTTGATTGAACTAATGACATGA
>APFE030380485.1:155502-187800 GCA_000404065.3 Pinus taeda | reverse complement strand
AGGGCATCAGGCTAATTGTTGTCAAGGTGGAGATTGTTGAGATTTTCTGTTTGGAGTAAAATAGGCAAAAATCTCTGTAGGTGACAACAATAGAAATTCAGTTCTTAGATTAGCTCCAGGTTGTTGGGAGATGATTAATGCCTCCTATATTTGATGTGAGTGAGTTAATGAGGTTGTTAGATTCTCTTTGCTATATAACAGGCAACTATTCAGATGTTTGCTATGAGGGTGAGAGTTTTGTGAGGATTTCATTATGTAATCTCTTGTTTTGATTAATAAATTGCCAATGCCTATGTTGTGTGGACGTAGCCCAGATTGGTTGGGTGAACCACGTTAAATTCTTGTGTCTTATGTGCTTTGATTAGTCTGCTGTGTATTTGTTTTTAAACTAGCTGTGCATCTGATCTCCAACACCCACATGGTGCCTACATGACATACCACCCTACCACCATGTGATAACAAAAAGTGTTCATAACATAACTTTCCCTCACTAGGCCCACATGGTTATAACCACGTCACCATCAACTCCCCAATCCCCTTACACTTTCGGTGTTATAGAGTGCCTCTTGGTGGTTTGGTGCCCTGTGATGGACATTATCGGTGCTAACTAACGGGAAAAATCCCATCTTAGCCTCCATATATCATTCCCTTCCAATGAAAATTATTGACGCTAACTAGAAGGGAAACTCTCATCTCAACCTCTATATGTCGGTGGTTTCCTAATTGACTCCAATGCCACCCATCCTATGGCCCAGTGATGGACAATTTCTTGACAATTACTGCAAATATTTCTGTCATCTTTCGAAGGATAATCTCCATCCCTACTTTTGTCTATTAGTGGTTTCCCAACTGCCTCCAATGCCACACGCCCTACGGCCCAGTGACTGACAATTTCCCAATAATTATCACTTGAATTTTCCATTTTTCGTCTCCTGTCTACTGCCAAAAATTCAAGGCCCCAGTACGTCATGCTGATGTCACCTAATCCATGTGGCCTCCTATGAGAGTGCTATGTCTCACTTAATTTTTGCCTCTTGGGACCTACCAAACGTTTGAATCAGGGTTCCATGTGTCATGCCACATGAGCGCCGCATCACCCCCTATCCATGTCAGTGACCCACATGGGCTTGCGGTCCCACCAATGAACCTACTTTCCATAAAAAAAAAAATCCTTTGATATATGCCTCTCGACTTATAAACTTAGTTATAATTGGTCGTGCCTTTGCCTTGGAGCTTGATCACCACACCCATACACATGGTTTACATGGATTAATGCCACTCTGTCGAGACCCTAAGACTTCTCTAGCCATCTGCATCGCAAGTTAAACATTTCCATGATTGGACACTTACCTAGGTCTCCTACGTAGTACTCATAAACATATACACAACTATTTTGAGCTTGAGTAAGAACTCGGCCCAACCTAGCAACATATAATTGTATATATAATTATATATGTACATAAAAGGGAGATGCCCCACCTGTGCTTGTAATTAAGGATGTGGACTAGTCGTAGTGGTATAGGAATACACATGATAATGTTATCATTCCTGAGCTTATGTGACATATTACGACTGCATACATACATACATATATATGTATGTATGTATTCACACATATATTATCACTATCTCTCCTGAGCTTACACAATTATGAATTGAAGCCTAATAGTTGTTCTTTTGATAAAATCATTCACAAGGCAAAAATATACCCATTTTTAATTACTCAAGTAATTTAAACAACCATCCAAAACTCATACATCACACAAGAAATCAACATTCCTCATTCATATAGGAAATCACATTCTTCAATTTAACATAATCATTTTTACCAACTCAATAAACAAGTATTCAACATTCAAGGCATAAAGACATATCAAATACTTATCTTCATAAAATATGCTCAGCAACTGAGATTAAGACTTCAACTCTCCACCCAACCTTAGACAAGTTACAACCACATTTACTTGTAGCAATCATCCCCGAGCCAAATTCCAGTGCTTGAGGTGGAGTGCTTTCGAAGGAAATATTACCAACATTAACAGCTGAAACGAGATGCTACAATGCTACACTTTCTTCACCGACCAACTACACAAGCTTTCACTTAGCTTTTCCAGACTTTACAGACGTGATTAACACTCACACCAAGGTATCACAATACAAATAATTTTAGTCATTTTTAGGAGCAGAGAGTCCACTTCAAGGGAAGTTTCATTAGTTGGATAAGCTATTATTCGATAAAGGTATCACCTATCCAAGTACTTCATTAGTGAGTAAATAACCATAGCTTTAGCCCCAAGGCAACTCCTGGTGATCCATTAGCCCTCACACATATCTGAGTCTCTCTTCCCTATCGAGTAGTTTCATCAATCCACGAGCTTTCCAGTGGGTTCTTTAACCTTCAGACAAACCATTGCTCTGTATAATGCTCACCCAACAAGCCTCCTGAGGTTCCTCAACTCGTTAACACTTTCCAGAACTTGATCATTGTCCATTCAGTTTCACACCTCCCCCCTTGGAGGAATTTTTTCTAGTGCTCTTATTTGTTTTCTCTCTCGAGCGCATGCATGAGTGTATCCTTGAAATCCCCCCATAACCGAAATTTTTCCTTGCGCCCCTTCAACAGACTAATCATCTCTCCTTTATTGAGTCTCCACGCAAGTCAACCTCTCTTGGACAACACGGTTCAATTTGCTTTCAATTTTTTTCCTTTGTTTCTTATAGTTATGCCCAAAAACCACATGAGCTTGTCCTTAATTTTCTAGTTAATTTATTGCATAGTTAGCTCATTTAAACCGCTCATTTAACCCATGACTGATATATTTAAAATTACCAACTCTTCAAGCAATCTCCCTCCCGAAGCAACTGAAATTTGTATCCCTTTCTCTCGGTCATTATATTAAATAATTACAATTATTTATACTAAGGGAAGATTTAACCAGGGGTTGTCACACCAAGAGTCAAGATAGATCAAATCTCTTAAGATGCAAACCTCTTCTTCGATGCAAAACTTGAAGAAAGGTTTATACCTCAAGAGCTTTGATTCCTCTAGGCTCATGGTATATTTGGAGTTAAAATGGATTATGTTGGAAAACACTAATAAATTGTTTTAACTATAATAATATTATTATTATTATTATTTTTTTTTTTTCACTTATTTTATACAATATATACATAGTTGATATTGAAATGTTCTTTTCTTGATTCACATTTTCCACATGAAAATGTGAATACATGTCATACGCAACGCAGAAGTAGAAAACATATATCCATAGAATATGATATCTTTGGCTTCCTCTTTACACACACAGTGAACTATATATCTATTTTTGCATGTGGTTCACGAGCACCCTGGTCAGTGAGTGATCGCTACGTCCACGGAAAAATCTGGGCGATAGCTAAGCTAAATCGCCCCTCGGCCTACTGCAAGTCCTGACCTGAAGGACTTCGGGTGGATTCGACCCTGTGACCTCCCGATGGCGAGGCACGGTTTTTGACCAACTGAGCTAACCCTTGGGGCTACACACACACACACACACATATATATATAATTTTTTAATATGTTACATGCCAACTCCATATTAAACATTGTAGGAATTGCAAATCTCCTTGATACTTTTTTTTTTGTAGGCTGGGGTGGGACTCTCCGATTTACATGTCCATTAAGTACCCCTCAACGGGGGAAAGGTAGCCCAAGATTTGAACCCAAGACTTCCGGTTCGGTGAGACTTCATTTCCACGGCCATTGCCGCTTGAGCTACCCCATGTGGACAATCTCCTTGATACTTTAAATCACAAAAAACCATATATTTAGTTTTAAAATCTTTTACTCACATACATATTGAAATATTTGATTTATGATACACATCAAATATCTTTTTGTTATTAATATTTTTTTTAAATGTTATATATCAATTTTATTTTAAGAATCGAATGAATTACACGTCTCCTTTCCAATGGAAAGTGCAAATAAAAAAAATAAATCATAATTTAAATTACTTTATTTTTCTCTATATGAAATGAAATGAAATGATATTTTAAGGTCCACAAGACTAAAAATAGTCTATGAGACCATTAGTTCCCCGTTTTTCTCTTTTTGCAATTCAATCCTTTTCTGATTCAAATTGATGATGAGTTGGCCCCACCTTCCAACAACCCCCTCGCTAAAAAGACAATGCCAAGGAACTGATGCTAACGTGTCCTCATAACTTTCTTTGATGCCTTTGAATGCATCACATTCCAAAGTGAAATGTTTTTCTGATTCCACGGCAAAGACGTGCAAAATGTACACACACGTTCTTCCCAAGCTTCTTTAGGCCTTTTCCACCATCTTGTTTCACACCGAAGTTGATGTGAGTTGGTCCTTAATTGAGCAATAAGAACCTTTGCCCTCCATGAAATGATAGCTCCAATGAACTCTTTTGTTGTAGATCACACGTAGGGTTGAATTCCTCAATGTAATATTTCTTCTTTCTACCCAACTCTTTTCCCCTTACCTTTTTATGAAACTTCTCCATAACAAAATCCTTTAGCTCCTTGCTATTTGTGGGACAAGCATTGAGGTAGATATTCCATTTTTGCATCCATGTGTAGTTTTGTTTCATCCATGTTTTCTTTCTTTCACTCATGCCTTCATTGAAGATAACATTAGGCCATCTTCCTACTCTCATTTGCTCAATTATTTTTAGATATCTTATGGGTCGAGCCATAACAATTGCTTCAATGGGAGTTGCTCCTGTTTCACTCAACATTTTCTCATAAGGTATGAACTTTTTATTTTGAACTTGCTCATGATCAAGCATTTTTGGATTTTCTCAATTTGTTTCCATTTTGAGACGGGAGTGCTACTAGCCCACAATTCACACCCATATAGCATCACTGGACAAACTAGGAGTCCAAAAAGCACTTTAATTGTTTTCCAATCCCATAACTTTGTCTCTTTACATCTGTTTTGAAGAGCATATAATGATTTCCACCCTCCTAAAATTCTCTTCTTTCTGTAGTCCTCCCAATTAAGTTTTTTGTTGAAATAATCCCAAGGTACTTGTACTCATTTACTCTTCAAGAGTGTTGCCTTCAAAGAAGAAAGTATGCTAGCTCTGCTTCCTTTTATTAGAGAAAATCATTATTTTGGTCTTGCTAGTATTGACTTGCATCTCCACTGCTCTACATGCTCAAGGGCATATAAGTGCATTTTCAATCCATGGGCCGATTTAGATATCAATACAATATCATCAACATATAAAAGAAGCTTTATCACAAACTCCCCCAATCGAACGCCATCTCCACCTTGCAGATTTAGTCACTCTTCCAATTTATCAATATATAGAACAAAAAGAGTAGGGGATAGAGGGCAACCTTGCTTGACTCCAATGTCACTTCTGAAGCTTTCCGAAATACCTGCTGAGGTTCTAATTTTGACTTTCACTTCTCCATAAAGTCTATGGATAGAGGCTCTATAATGCACAGGAATTTCAAGTTCTTCCATTCTACGCCACAACTTATCCCTAGGGACTGTGTCAAATGCTTTTTTGAAGTCAACAAAGCAGCAAAATACTTCTTCTTTGTCCTCCCAAACCTTTTCAACAATGTGTCTCAACGTGATACCATGATCCACTGTAGAATGTTTCGGCCTAAAACCCATTTTTCCTCTTGCCCTCTTTTCTTTTACTTCTGCCCACTTACTAATTCTGTCTTCTACCATGATGCCGAAAATCTTTGCAAGCAAAGGATTGATCATAATTGTTCTATAGTTGGATGGATTATTAATGTCTCCACTTTTAAAAAGGGGTATCGTTAGGCTAATTGTCCAGTCTCTTGGGAATCCTTGCTGAATGATGATGTTGAATATTTCTATGATGTGCGGTACGAGAACATTCATTCCCCATTTTAGATAATCTGCTTGAAGTTCAACCAAGTCCGTTCCTTTTCTTGTTTTCAGCTTCTTAATTCCATTCTCCACCTCCTGTAACGTGAAGAGCTTTGAATTTGTGTTGATCCTGGGGGGGGGGCTCTGCCTCAGATTCTTTCTCATAGAGTTGCCTTGCATATTCAAACCATTGATTGGCTGTAATATTATTTTCAATTTTCTTCTTCCTTGGTTGAAGTTCCTGCCAGAAAAGCTTTGGATTATTCTTGCTTAAATATATTAACTCTTCTCTCCTTATTTGCATGAAATCATCTTTTTTCCTTTTTAGTATCTTCTTATATAACTTTACATCCATCTTCTCCTTTCCTACCTTTTTCAAGGTTCTCCTTTCCATTTTGCATTCCTCATCAAACCAAGCATTTATAGGAAAACAATTTGACTATGATTTCCTATTTTTTTCTCTTTTGCACTTCCCAAGTGCACTTTGAATTATATTTGTTAATTCATGACTGTTGAAGCTTTTGAAACCAGTTTTCTCCTTCTAAATTAATCTCTCTAACATTGTCTTGAAGAAGGTACAATTTTCTTATGTTAGAATAATTTTGCCCCTTGATAGTGATTGTTGAGAGCATTAGGTTTTCCTCCTATGTTGCCTTTCTTCTAACCATGATAACCTTATATAAATTGGGTTATGGTCTGATTTTAAGTCCCAAATATGCTCTCCAATACTAACTTCATCTATCTTTTCTATTAAGTTTTGTGAACACATCACAGTCAACGACACTTGCCCCATTGTATGTGTTGCAAGTGAAGTTCCCAGACCTTTTCCATCTATCTAGACCATTGCAAATAATTAAGTTGAAAGCCCCACACAGTGTAAGCAACTCCTCTCCAAAATGATTACTAACTTTGTCATCTTTTGAACACCTCACCCATTGGGGATTCTCCTCTTCAGTGAGCCAAATAGGATTGTTATCCTCTATGCAACATAGAATGCTAGCTTGATTATTTGTTGTTCTAGCATTGAAATCCCCCACTAAAAGAACTTCTCCCTGCTAAGAGTACACGAAAATATCTTGTTTTAAAGCTGCATACGGATCCTTGCTGTCAAGCCCCTTATTTTTGCAAGTTTTTGAGACTTGAGGGGCAAAATAGCATGCTGCAATTATTATGTGATTCATTTTCTCTGATATTTTCAACCATAAATATTGTTTATTTGCATATTCTTTAATTAACTGAATGTGACGGCCTTCTTTTTCTTTCACTAAAACTAGTATTCCCCCATACCCTTTGCCATTTTCTGCTACCTTGTTCCAAATTGCCAATTTCAAATAACTGTCAAACACGTGAGTTTTGCAACCATCATGCTCATGAGTTTTTGTGAGACAAATTATATCTCTACCTTCCGCAATAGGCCCTAACCCAGGTCCCCTCCTCCAAGGGTAACCTCTACAATTCCAACAAACTAAACCTAGGTAGACTTGGGTAGGATTTGACTACTGCTCTTGTTGTTTTCCTCCCTATTATTGAATTTCTGTTTTTTCTTTACTGCCAGTTTGCGGCCCTATTTTGCCTAGAGGCCCAAACATTGCAATAATGACTTTACCATTGTACAACCATGCCCTTTTCCCTTCATTTCTTGCTGTTCTAATTTTATCCACTTCATCCCTTCTCTCCTCTTGTTATTTTTTGGTTAAATCTTCATCGAGGAAGAAGTGTGAGCCTTTCAAGAGTTTCTTTTTGCCCAAAAGCTGGAGTTTGTCTTGTACGCTTGCCATGGTGTCTTTTATGGGTCGAGGCCTCTTTTCACATATCCTCCCAACCCTCCTCGCTTGGCGAATTTGCCCTTTCTGATGTAGTTTCTCTTTCAGAAAGTCTCTTGTCAAATTGAGAGTACTTTCATTCTTCCCATAATCTCTTATTCCCTTGATAATAAAGTTTGTTTTCCTGTCCTGTCTTTCTTTGTGTTTTATTTCTTGTGCTCTACAAGCACTTGCATCTTCTTCTTCCTCTATCCTTATGTAACCATTAACGTCTTCAACTTTAGCTTTGATTTGTTTTGGACTATCTTTCCCACTGTTCCTTTTTGCCTTCTCTTTGGAAATGTCTGTTTGTTGAGATACTTGTGTATCTACCTGAGTTTGTTTAGAAATTATCACATCCTTGTTTGCTGTTATTAATTCTTTCATGCTTTGCCATGCTATCTTCATTCTTTGCCATTATTGTTTTATTGTCTCTAGAGCCTCTTGTAACATTGTTACATGTTCTTTTAAAATTCTATTACCTTCCATTAGACATTGGTTTGCAACTGTGATCTTTGAAATTTTGCAGTCCCTTTCCTATTCTTTGGCTTCCAAAATCTCCAACCTTGTCTTAGCCTTCATCAGTTCTTGGACATATAGATCTAATGACCAAGTAAGAGGTGTAGATGTGGGACTGTAAATGATTGATTCTTCTTTATTTTTGTTTCTCTTATTTATTTTCTTTCTCTGGATTAATTTTCTTCTCATTTGTCCCCATTTAAGGCGAGCAAGCCTACGCCTTAAAATGCCCTCATATTGCTTTGCACTTACCCAAATTCACTTTCTTGTTTTGTCTATTGAAGCAATTTTGACTAGACCCAAATGATTTGTTTCCACAAAAGCTGAGATTTCTTTGTCATTTTTAACATTTTTACTATTTTTAGTATTGGCAACAACTTCTTTCCCTTTCCCTTGCAGCGTTTTTTCTGCAGTAACATCATAGGCATCCCTGCTCTTTACGCCTTGGCTCTTTTGAGCGTTTTCCATGTTCTCGACAGACACCGCCTCTCGGAAACTCTCGGTTACTTAAATCCTCTCAGAATCAACTGTTTGTTTCTCTTTTCTTGATTCACGAGTGCTTGAAGAATGACTCCAACGACGCTGATACCACCGACGGACGCTATCTACTATTGTCCCAAACCCTCGACACTACTATAGTATACTAGTGAGCAAATGTAGTGTGAAATTTGCCCATCTCCCCATGCTTCAAACATAAGATACATAATTATGTGATTTAATATCGACATTGAAATATTTTATTTATGGTTGATACTATTTTTTTGTTATTTATATATATTTTTTTAAATATTAAAACAAAATGAATTAGATATCATCTTAATATTAATAATATTATTTTTTATGTATCATTTGTCAATTCCATAATAAGTAGTTAAGGAATTACATGTCTCCTTTATAAAAAGAATAAGTCAATTCTTTTAATTTATACTATATTTCTTTATATAAAATTGAAATAAAATTAAGTATTTTATTTATTGTTAACATTGATTTTTTTATTATTACTTTTTCTAATTTAAATATTATTTTATTATTTTTAAATGTAATATTAAATGATAACATCTTTGTCTTTATTTTAAATGATAACATCTTTATCTTTATATTAAACTGTAAAACACTTCTCAACACACTATTATTAATAATTATATTAAAATTTTAAATATTTTATTTCAAAATAACACCTATCGTTAATAATTAAAATAAATTTTTATTATTAATAAATAAAATATATTTATATTAAAAGGAAAACATAAAATGCAACTATTATTGCAAAATTAATGTCCATAGTTTTTCTCCGCTATAATGTACTTGTGAGATGAGTTTGTCGTTTGGTTTGGTTACGCACAAGCGTCTTCGATTACGTTAACTATTCACAAAACACATGTATACGTCGCGAAAGAGGAGGGCCGTGTATTTGTCAATGGTTGATGCTCCTCAATCCGATCCAGGTGGATTGCTTTGTATTCGCTCATGTTTTCAAACATTTATACCTTAGGCCCGGGATGAGACACGCCATCCGAGCCATAACGCTACAACAACTTCGTTTTAAATGTTTGGACTTTGATTGAACTCCAAGTTTATTATGCAGCATAAGCAATGGCTTCTTCTGTGCCAGTAAGATGTGCGCGTCTCTGCTCTGCCGTAGCAAGGCCTGGTGGAGCTTTGATCCCTCGCGTTGCCAACAAAAATTCTGTGAGAATTTCTCATAGTGTCTTTGCACATCCCAACATCACCTCGTCTTCTCCTGGTAAGAAATATGCCTATTCTTGTTTAATGCAGAATTTACTTCTCCGGTTGGCATTTGCCTTCTAACTTGTGGCCTGAGAGGTTTCAACCATTAATTAGCGAAAACACATAGAGCTACATCTACTCTAGAAAATGGTTCAAACCTTAATTCGTGGGGATTTGCATTTCGAAATTTGCAGTTGTACTGAGCAAATAATGGTGATTGGCATGCCACTTGTATTCGATGAGATGTAGGTAGTTTTTTACAAGATGATTCCAATTGTGATTGGGCCGCAAACGATCTGGTCCTGACCCTCGGAATATCACATTATAACGGGCTTACAACGCTCTCAAGGGATCCCTTTGATTGAGAAGCCTTAAACGGCCGCCTTTAGGTGCGGCAATCATATTATTGCAGCTGCTTATGCCTCCTTTGAGTGGTAGAAATCCCAATAGAAAAGTCACTGATCTTGTTGCGATGAACATTCAAGGCTAGAATTCTGCATTCCATTTCTGGGTTGCAACATAACGATTCTAAGCTTCAATTTCAACAGACTCCAACTTGAGAATCCATTTCCTTCTTCATAGATTCCATTTGCTCCCATGTTGCTGCCCGTTGAGCCTGCGCAGGTTTGGTGGTCTTCTGATTCTTGGTTGTGCTTTTATCCAGCTCCACATAGTTTCAAGGACTGAAGGACTCTTTGGGCACCTATAGGGTATGCATGCTGTGAAGGAGGCATTGAGGGGTTACTCCAAAAGTATTTACACGATGCTTGTGGGTGCTTCATATTATGTGGGGTGCATGATGTATAGATGGCCCTTGGTTGTACCATAATGGACATACATGTTGGAGTTAACTTGCTTATTGACTGCTATGCCTTCTCTTGATGTGTGTGTTGTATTTTCTCTTAGAGCATTGTAAACACATGCAGCTTGATGACTTCTTTATGTGGCTGGCACATGGAGGGTGGTTTCTTGCTTAAGAGGATGAATTTTCTTGGAGGATTGTTGGGCATCTTCGAGGGGTGTGTTGAGCACAAGGTGGCATGAGGACACTTGGTTTTCTTGCATAGAGGCTTGTACTTGATTTGAGGATTCTTGGGTTGAGGAGTAATTGTCTGGGTGGGGTGGACTTGGAGGTACACATGACATAAGATGGAGCATTAGACACGCATGCTTCTAAGCTTGATATGTGTCACCTAGAGTTGGAGTGCCCCACATAAGGGCCTATCTTGCATGGAGGTAGGTTGTTTGTAGTGGATTGGGTTCACATTGTAATGTAGGCCTCCTTCACCTTTCATATAAATAAGGGAGGAGAGAGTCATTTGATCATACTTGTACTAGTTCATTCTTGTACTCACATGCATAAGTTAGAGATGTGAGACTAGGGAAAACTTGTCCTTTTGTACTTTGTCATTTGTATTTGCTCTCTTTGTTTTGACTTAGGGTTTTTCAAGGAATTTCAAGGGAAGACTAGGTTTAGGGTTTCACCCTAAGGAGACAAAGAAGACTAGTGTTTAAGGAGCTTTGGAGTGGCAAGCATAATATTTTATCTTATAGCTCTTGTGAGAGAAGACTAGGGTTTTGTGGTTTTGTGGTTTTTGGGATGCTCGTGTAGATGCCAAGGAGGACTTGCCAATGGTGATGCTAGCTTGTTGAGATATTTGTGTTGAGAATTATAGCTCAGATAGGAACTTCCACACATGTTCAATGTGAACATGTGAGAAGTAGTTTGAGATAGTTTTGAAAAGTAATTCTACTTTTGGAAAAAATATTCTACTTTGTAATTCACTCTAGTGAAAAAAGTGGAAGTCTTATAATTAGCAGTTGAGTCTAAAATTATATCTCATGCATGACTTAAACTAGGAGTAATTTAAAAAATAGATTCTCAACTAAAACTATAAAGACAGTTTAAGGTAGAGGCTTTCACTATACACTTAGGTAGTAGAGAGAGAGAGAGAGAGAGAGCAGGCAATGAGTTCGAGATGTTTTTGAAAAGTAATTTTATTTTTGGAAATAAATATTCTATTTTGTAATTTGCCCTAGTAGAACAAGTGAAAGTGTTATATTTAGCAATTGAGTCTAAAATTATATCTCATGCATGACTTAAACTAAGAGTAAATTTAAAAATAGATTGCCTAATAAAACTATAAAGACAGGGCAAAGTAGAGGCTTTTAGCACACACTTGGGCAGTTGAGCAAGTTGAGCAAAAGAGAGAGAGAGAGAGAACTACGAGGAAAGAGTCACTTGTAGTAGCACATAATCTCGTACAGTCGTACGAATGTTACATAAACATCCATACTACATTTTAGTATAGTAACCATACAACCCACACAATAGTGTCATATAACAGAGAACTATTGTTGCTATTTTTTCCAGCAACTATACCTCTCAAACAGGTTGTGGAAGCTCAAATTCAAGTTGATTTTGGTAACCATGCAGTTCTGTTTTTTGGGCAGTGTGTGGAGGTTACTTTGTAAGAGTTTTCAAAGGAATGAAAAATGATTTGAAGGAGTAATTACCTATGTGTGTGAACTCAATTTTTATGCTTTCGCTATTTAATTTCTAACTATTGTGTGATTGATGCTATTTTTGAAATTTAATTTTAGCATTGATTAAATTTAGCATTCTACGTGTTTGATTGAGATCATAAGGATTTTAGTCACACAGGGCTTGAAATTTTCACATGGTATTAGAGCTTGATCTTTGATTGAGATTCTCAAGGATTTGCAATGGTAAATTTATTGTAGGGAAGAATGACCAATGATAAGAGAATTTTTGAAGTTTGATTTTCTTATTTGGGAGTTAGTGCAATAGATCTCAGAGATGGAAGCAATGAGCCTCCGATTTGAGGACAAATTGGATGGTGCTTCAAATTTCTTAGCATGGAAGTTGAGGGTTGCACTCTTGCTAAAAGAGAATGATTTCTGGGATATTGTCAAGGACATTGTAACTCCACCTATAGATCTGTAGGACTTGGAAGCACACAACGAAAAGAAAGTGAAGGCCATGCGGATGATCTTAGATGCCATAAAGGACCGTCTAATCCTTCATGTATTCGAGAATACTATGACAAAGGAGATTTCAATGCTTTGGTTAGTCTTTTCTAGAGTTTGAACATACATAGGAAGATGATATTGTGAAACAAATTCAGATCCATAAGTGACTAGATCAGATATGGATATTGGTTACGTTATGAAGTTTACGTAGATTCATGATCAACTTGCAGTAGTTGGGGAGAAGGTTGTAGATGCAAAGCTAGAAAACATGACACTGAATGGATTTCTAGCTTCATGAGAACCATTTGTCAAAGGTATTTGAACTTGGGAAAACCTTCATGACTTTGAGAGGCTTTGGGATGACTGTATCTAGGAGAAGACCCCGATGACAAAGGCTAGCAAGAAGGGTGGTGATGACCTAGCTCTATTTGGTCAGTCAAATAAGGGCGGAGGTAAAGGACCCAACAAGGGTAAGGCAAAGAGTGAGGAGTCAACTTCGTAGCTAAGAAAGGACTTGAGTAAAATTAAGTGTTTCGTTTGTCATAAGCATGGTCATTATGCATCATAGCGTCAAGAAAAGAAGAATGGTAAAGGGAACATGGAACCACCAATAGTAGGTAAGCCTTTGCAGAAACTTAGATGAAAGAGTTTGCTTCCAAGTTCAAGAAGGATTTCTAGATGATATCTTGCATCTCTACAAGTCCGATACCAAAGAATGTGTGGTATGTGGACAATGGGGCATTCCACAGATGGTATCAGCCCGACAATTGTTTTCTGATCTAAAGAAGCAGGACTCAAGAGTACAGGTTGAGTTTGGTGATGATGCCAAGTATCCAATAGTGGGAGTTGGTACTATTACTATAAAGTATAATTTTGTCTTGAGACCAAAGTCATTGTTGATGTTAGAAAGTCTGGAACTGGGAAGACTTTCCTTATGACTGGCGTTATTTAGAGTTCCTTGATAAAATGTCAAGAGGGAAAGCCCTTGATTGTAGCGCCAATGACAATGTTTTGATCATGGATGAAGGAATTTAAGGCTCAACAATTGAATGCAATTTGGTTGGTTATCTCCTCGAGCTTGATGTGCTTTGGGTAATTTTTATAGTTTACAGAGGGATAATGAGACTGCCATGAAGGCTTTTCAACAGCCCATATAGTTCAATTCATGTTTCATTGATGCTTGTACACCTTGTGGTTATGAATATGTTGCAATGGAGAAGCATTCAGGCGTTGTTGGATGCATTGATGTAAGGAGACTAGAGATTCTCTGTAAAATTTCCATATCATCAGTATGCAATAGGAGTACATCAAGTGTTGTGTAGGCTGTGGGCTGACAACATCTCCTTCCCCCACTGGCAATACAAATTTGCAAAGAAAGCATGGCAAAGTGCTTCTCACAAAGTCATCTCTGCTATACTGTTTTATTGGGTTAGATTTTTGGAGATTTGGAAAATTTTCATTACAAGTTACTTATAGCAGATCTGTGAGCTCACCTTGGAAGGCAATACATCCTACCTGTAGGGCCGTTTTGAAGTCCTTAATTGCTGCTTGTAGCTGCGCCTTGGAAAAGGGTATATGCGGTTCAAAGGCTGAAATAATGAGTAATATGCTGAGAATTATTTATGAGGAGGACTTTGAAGTAACAGCTGTAGTTCCTTTCTAGCCTTGAGGGCTGTTGTTTCCAGCCAACAGTTGAAGTGGTTGCAAGCACCATTGAAGGGCTTTTCTGAACACATTACAGGCTGTAATTTATTTATTTCAGACTTGTCGAAGGAGCACTATTATCTTGTCTAGCAGACCGGAATGATTGTAAATTAATAGGCTTGATAAAGTGCTTGTACACCTTGTGGTTATGAATATATTGCAATGGAGAAGCATTCAGGCATTGTTGCATGCATTGATGTAAGGAGACTAGAGATTCTCTGTAAAATTTCCACATCATCAGTATGCTATAGGAGTACATCAAGTGTTGTGTAGGCAGTGTGCTGACAACATCTCCTTCCCCCATTGGCAATATGAATTTGTAAAGAAAGCATGGCAAAGTGCTTCTCACAAAGTCATCTCTGATATACTTTTTATTGGGTTAGATTTTTGGAGATTTGGAAAATTTTCAATACAAGTTACTTATAGCAGATCTGTGAGCTCACCTTGGAAGGCAATACATCTTACCTGTAGGGCTATTTTGAAGTCCTCAATTGCTGCTTGAAGCTGTGCCTTGGAAAGGGTATATACTGTTCAAAGGCTGAAATAATGAGTAATACGCTGAGAATTATTTATGAGGAGGACTTTGAAGTAACATCTGTAGTTCCTCTCTAGCCTTGAGGGCTGTCATTTCCAGCCAACATTTGAAATGGTTGCAAGCACCATTGAAGGGTTTTTCTGAACATGTTACAGGCTGTCATTTATTTATTTCAGACTTGTTGAAGGAGCACTATTATCTTGTCTAGCAGACTGGAATGATTGTAAATGAATAGGCTTGATAAAGTATATATACACCTAGTCAGCATTGTCGTCGGAGTTGAAGAGCCAACCTAAACTATGAATGGGATACCTGAGATAACATGCGGTGTAAAGGACTGAGCTGACCTTTGTATAGGTTGAGTTAGTTCATTTAACTAATGTTCAGTTCAAAGGAAAAAGAGCTGTCCTTCTTCTTGTTGTGTTGGGAGTTGATGTAAGGGTTTGGCAGCTTTGCATGATGTGTTGGAGGCCTATAGACTCACATGGAGGATGATTTGGGGTTGGAGCTTATATTGTTTGTAATGAGTTCACATTTTAAAGCTTTAAAAAGCAATGCATTGTGCATTGAATAAGGTCTTTGGGTCTTTCTTGTCCACTTGAAGGAGGATTTGGGGCTATGACTTACACATTTGGCAAACCTTTGAAGGTTGGACAGTCCACTTTGGAACCCTATCTTTGCACTTGGATGATGACATGGAGGCTGAAGCATCTATCTTGAAGCTTGCTTGCCCACACTTGGAGATTTTGTTCGCTGATTTGGTGGAGGAAAAGGAGCTTTGAAGGGCCTTTGGAGGTTGGATGCCACACTAAAACCTCACTATTCCCTAATTAATGGAGATGGGTGATTTTTGAGGGCTTATGCCCCTTGATATTTGTTCATGTCGCATGAATGCACCTCGATTTATATAATTTAGTTTAATTAATTGTAGAAGAGTGCATTTCGCCCCTCCATAGGCTAAAATAGTGAATTTCAGCTTAAAACTGATATTTTAATTGTAAAGGAAGTTTAACACTTCCTTTCTAAATAGAGATGTACTTCTTCTCATTTTCTCATGGTTGGATTGGAGGAGAAATTCTGATGTGTGTAGCTTAGGAAGGTACTTTTGCACAGGCCTAAGTCTTTAGGTGTGTGAAAGTTGCCTAATACACCCTTAACCTTAGCAATTACCTTATTGATTAAAGTAATTTCTTTTATAAAACAAAAGTGATTTAAGATAATGAAATGCAAAGGTTTTTGCATTAGCGAATTTGATGAATATGAACCATTGATCTCAAGTGAGGTGAGATCCAATCTCAACCGTGAATCACTTTGGAGTTTAGGGTTGTGGATTCGGTGATAACTCAAGTTTATAAAAGAAAGTCTACGCCAAGAGAGAAGACACAAAAGACATCTTGAGCATAAGACATAAAGAGAGTGCGATCTCAGTGATTGGGTGAGAAGGACTTCCATTCAAGTGTGTAGGGTTTGAGGAATGTGCAAGGGGCAACAAGGGAGATCCAGATTAGCCAGGATAGGTCAAAGACAGATCTAGGGCTTGATCGGCTAGATTAGATCTAGGTTCATTTTTGTATATGAAATTTCCTTAGTGGGCCATTTTCCTAGTAAGGGAGCCCAAGTAGGTTTTGAAGTTATTTTTTAATTAAGAACTATTGATTGAGCAAAATATTTGTGTGCTTATGTTATTGAGATTGGTTGTTTAATTTTCTTCTGCATAATGTTTAACTTAAAACTCTAGCCATGTTTTTATTCAGTAGATCTGATTCGCTAGGATATAATAAACCAAGCACTAGTGTTAAGAAATTTAACATGGTATCAGAGATATAACTATGAGAAATTGATCTCAAAATCACGCAGTGCTAGGTTTGTACAAGAGTTGCAGGGACTAGGTTCAGCTAGCGGTCTCGTATAGAAATCTTGTATAGGGCCATACGTAATTACGATAGAAGAAAAATATTTTTTTTCTTTTAAATCTGTATGGAGGGGGGAAGGCTAAATATTAAAGAAAAAAAGATTGTGGGGTTGATAGCTTTGACAACCTCTAGCAAAAGTCAAAAGTGCATGTAAGGGACAACCGTGGTTGATATCCAGTTAATAGCTCTGCTAGCTGCCAGGGCTACCTAGAGAAGGGTTGCGCGAAGGATATTATGTGGTGGCCCACAAGATTGTAGCTGCTAGCCACCGTGTGAGGAGCCACCATGTAGGAAACAACAATAGTTTGCTCGGTAGACAATGTAAGTGGGTCACAAAGGAGCCCGCAACAACCAAGGTTTAGTCGAGGGTTTGGCCATTGAGTTAGTGGGGCCATAAGTGGTTGATAGGTCACAAACCACACATTCCAGAGTTAGCCAGAGTATCCAATGTGTAGTGGAAGTACCCATTCTTACAATTGCAGAGAAATGTGTGTAGCTTTGAGCAAAGGTTAAAGCATGGGTGAGGGGCAACCAAGTTGCGGAGTTGAGGAGTAGACGGGTTGTGGATGGGCCATGCTAGATGCGGGGGGTTGACATGGGAGTCTAGGGAAGTAGAATCGATGAGGACAATCGATAGTGGGTGTCAAGTGTGGGGTGGAGTTGTGACCGCAAGCTAGTTGCCAACCACCACAATCATCGGGACGCTCGCCATAATCGTTAGCCTAGTCACAGACTGGTACGAATTGCCGACAAATGGGCTAGTAAGGTAGTAGCTTGTAGGTTATGATTCAACTGCCAGGTGGGAGTTACAAGTGGGGACAGGACTGGGGCAAGCCGCCAATAAACCTTAGAGTCGCTGTGATGGAGACAAAGATCAATGACCTAGCAATAGACAATCGCTATAGAGATCAACCTTGGAAAGAGTGATAGGGTAGTGAGTACACTAGTTAGATTTCCCAGTGTGATTGGCAGAGGTTAGCCCTTAGAGAGAGAGAGGTAGACCATATCAGTCAGGGGATTGGCAACATAATTATTTTGCGGTTTTTTAAAGGATCAAAACACAGATCCATAGTAGATCCTAGTGGATCTATAAATCAACATTATTCTTGTGGGTGCTAGAAGGACTTAGCATAAGGATAAATTATCAGATCCGGAGATGGCAACAACTAGTCCCAGATTCAAGGACTAGTTGGATGGAGGGTCAATTTCCTACCTTGGAAGGCAAGGGTTACCTTGCTACTGAAGGATAATGACCTTTGGGAGAATATGGATAAGGAGATCCAATCGCCAAGAGATCTAGTAGAGTTGGCAGCCCATGAAAAGGAGGACATTAGAGCTCAGCAGATCATCATGGATGCCATGAAGGATCACTTTATTCCTCACTTGGTAGAAAAGAAGACAACTAGGGTGATGTACAAAGCTCTAGTTGGCTTGTTCCAAAGCAACAACTTGAATAGGATGATGATGTTGAAAAATAAGCTCAGATCAATCTAGGTATCAAATATGATAATGTTAGTAGTTACTTCTTGAGAATCACCAAGACATGGGATCAACTTGTAGCCATTGGGGAGAATTTGGAGAATGTAGAGCTCGTGAATGTGCCACTGAATGGTCTTTCCAAGTCATGGGAATTGTTATCCACCAAAAGTGGGTAACCCATAGGGGAAATTTTTTCTCCCCATTTGTCAGCCAGCCGACCAGTAACCCTATGATGTTCCGTGTATAGCTTTACATCAAATCTCTCCACCTATGCTCTGATTAGTGCTCTATCCCATCTAACATGCTTCTTGAAGGAAGTGGATAATCTATCGGAAGGTACACTAACCATTTTTGTAATCATGTTCTTGCATTTAATATTTTGGGGCATACTAATATGGATCATAGGCTAAGTTGCATGATTGATGACTCTTGATTGTAGCCTTGTTCCCATGCTTCACCTGTGAGGTTATCCTTTGCCCCTAGTCCAGTGTGACCTCCCTTGAGGTCCTTCCTTCAGGAGGGAGTACTAATACAAGGTACTAATTGAAGTGGCTTGCTCATGGTAATCCATACTTTCCACATTCCATGTTTCCCTTATTATTCATATCCATTCTTTGGGTTGATTGTCGTTTGTCATTGGGATTGACACCCTACATCCTCATCTTTGGGTCAGGATCTGAAACTTTAACCTAAGAGGTTGATGCAACTGAAATAAAGTTAAAAGCATAGAAAGCCACAAATAAAGAAAAGGAAAAATGCAAAAGATGGTTGGGACATAGTAAACATGTGGGCAAAATCCTAGCATGAGCTTTGTCCCCCTCATCAGCCATTACCTAGTTCCTCAAAATCTCATGCTCTATCCAAAAGGAACTCTTGATTGTCCCAACCCAATGAGTGAGAAACTACTACATCTTTAAGGGGTATTGGAAAAACATAATGAAAGTTGGGTCGCTTAAGCTGTGCGAGAAAGAAAGATGAATCATTAAAGTAAAAGGCACACCGGAGGGGTGAAAAAAGTAGGCTGAGGATAGGGGTAACTCATGCCTCTATGGTTGCTCCTTGTCATTATAGTACTCAGAGATGCTAGACCTACTTCAGTTGGTAACATGGATATGGCCATCCTCCTCAAAGTTTCCCACTCCAACACCACTGGTATCACATGCAAATATGGATTAATGGGTCAACTTGTGAAATATTCTACCCCTTAGGGGCTAGAAGCACCTAATGGGGCTTTTTACCCACCACTAGTGAGTGACACCCATAGAATAAATTTTCTTCTCGATTTGTCTTCAGCCGACAGCCAACAGTCCCTTGGAGCCACCAGATAGCTCGATGTGCCACCATTCTCTGCCACCTAAGACAATTGTTATGTGCCCTCGCCCATTTGTTATGATTGTATGCTTGAAGGCAGGCCTTCCAACCCTGAACATATGACTTTCATTATGTAATTGGGTAAATTTGATTCCTTTTCTGGGACACATTTGGACATGGATTAGTGGGTGGCTCGTGTGAAAAATTGGTTACCCGATTCCTACTGCAGCAAGTTGATGATATTTCTCCTATTTTCTAATTACTCGAACAAATTACTTGCAGTTTTCTACAACAAATATTGAAATACATACACTACAGCCTACACAAAATAAATACCGCGGAAACTAAATACTGCACTGGAGAGAAATAAACACACACATCAACATAGTTGTTTTTGGACAATGTCCCCGGAAAAACCCAATGTGGGAAAACTGGTGCAACAACTGAGGGTTTTAATTATTATGCAGTAGTAAATCTAAGTACAAATAGTTGGATGCCCAAACTGGTTATCGGATACAGAGAAATGCTGGCAAAGAGTTAGTGAGAAAAATCTCACACTGATTCGGGAGATTCAACACTGGTCAGGGGCTCACTGGTTGGACCCACATTGCCTCTGCACAGCTTTTGCGTCAATCCTACGCAGATCTGCCTCACATTGGCTGGGCTTTGCGTCACCTCCTCTGTTGATCTCCTGGTGTTTGTAAATTCGACCTTCTGGCCCTCTACTCTCACACCCCGACTTCTGGCATTGGATCTCGACTCTCCAAGTTGGATTTCGAACTCCCTTTGAAGCTCTGCGTCTTTGCGTGGCACTGCGTTGCCTCTTTGTGTTGCTCTAATCCTTCTCTGCTTTGCACTCTCCGAAACTGGAAAAGTCTCCTCAAGGCTACTATCCCTGCCCCTCACTGCAAGAAGATCATTCATTCTCACTCTGACAACTCAACGCTGCTACTCTTGAGAAATTCGATCTTTGATCTCTCATTCAATGTGTTCTCCAAGTGCCCATCAAGCTCCTTCTTATAATCTCTCGTTGGAGCTCCAACGGCCAAGATTAAATCATAATCAAAGGCTAAGATTAACAGGGCGTTGATCCTCGTCTTCTTCTAGAAGATTCACACATGATTTAATTAATACCCTTTAATTAACCAGATTTCCTAAGTTTAGACTTAGGGAACCATTTAAAAAGTTAATTATTTTAATTAAACCATCTCTAAGTGGAATTTTCCCAAACAATTTCTGGGTATTGGAGAAGGGATGTGTCTTAGCCTCTCTGCAAAATCTGGAGGCAAGAGCACATTCGATGCTACAAAAATCAACACTCCCTCTTAGCAAAGAATGTTCTCTAGTGTTGCAACCCACTAAAGCATCACTTTATCTCTGCATCATCTCCTGTTGCGCTGCTGATGTTTGGCTGCTGCTGCCCACCAACCACTGAACAACTCTGATTGCTGCATCTGTGCTGTTGCTGGCCCTGCTAAACTGCTGCTAACACTGCAATCTTCTCCATCTGCTGCTGCTGCAACTGCAACAGAAAAGCATCCAAAATACTGAACCAACTGTGGTCAGTATGATGCATCCGTCATCTGAGTTCTGACTGCTACTAGCCTCTACGCTGTCACTGAAGCCTATACACTACTGCTGACTCTGCACTGTGCCAACTGCATTGCTGCCAACTCTGCTTTGCGCTGCTCAGTCTTTGACTTGCTACTAGCTACTGCATCTGTCACTTTGGCACTTTACCGCACCAACTGCCATTGGTCCATCCTGCTACTGCATGTCTTGGGCTCTCGTAGCAAGGTACTAATTCATGAGGTGGACCTCCTCAAGGATCCTGCCCATCTTGTAGCTCTCTGGGGCTACAACTCCAGATCGCCCCACCTCACCCTTGGAGGCATCTCGACAATCATGGCAAACTCTTCCTCCAATCTGGAGGACAACCTGTCGATCTCAGCAAATGCAGCCTACTGATTCTGCTTCTCCTCTTTGTCCTTTTTGAGAGGACACTAAGTGCTATAGTGGCCCATCTCACCACACTTGAAGCACTTGATCTTCGAAATATTCTTCTTTCTTCTGCGTTGATCTTATTGCCCCTTTGATGCAAGGGCCACGTCTTCCTCTTCCTTCACCTGCTTTGTCCCACTGTTGCTGCTGCTACTACTACTGGCGGCCTTCACCAGATCACGCCTCATCTCCTCCTGCTACAGATCAACCCACAAACGTTCCCAATCTGGCATTTCTTCTCTGTCCAGGATGCTTTGGACGAAACCTGGCCAATCTTCAGAAATGTTATTTAACGCTAATCGTACAAACGCTGAGGGCTGGGGTGTTGATCCTACTGAAAGAAGCTGGTCCCGGACATCCTAAAGCCTTGTAAGGAAGGGGTCCACTCGCTCCCCGTTCTGCATCCTCGTGCATCTCAATTTCTCCTCCAAGTACATCTTCCGCTGCTCGGAAGATCCTTCGTATAATGTAGCTAATGCTTCCCACATCTGTCGGGCAGTGTCCTTGCAAGCTATATGGGATACCACATGATTTCAAATTCCATCGAGAATGATTCTTTTAGCTCTTGCCATCTCAGCCTTGTACTTCTTAAGCGGATCTGCATTGGCAAGTACAACTACCACATTATCGACATAAGTTTTGAGATCATGCTCATCTAGAAGGCAGGAGATCCTAACCTTACAGATCACATAGTTGGAGGCTCCGTCCAACCGATCTTGATCTCTCAACCTAGCTGGTTCCATCTCTCTTGAAAAAGTCGAATTGCTTCCTCTTCTTCTCTGTGCAGCTATTCACACTCCCTTCTGGAGTGAGAAATCTTGCACACAGCTATTGCTGCTCTGCTAGAAAAATTCGGACTTCTTGGCTGGAAGGCCCCTAAGGAAGGAATTCCCTCAGTATGTGTTATTCTCTCCTTTTGACGCTATTTTTCTAGCAACTACTGCAAAATAACTGCGTCCCAGTTGAAGATCTGCTCTGCAAAAAAAAAATACGCTGCTTCCTTCTACCTCTGGAAAGCTTTGATCTGGAGAATTGAATTTCTTTGTCAACTCACTCAGAGAAATTGATCTCACTCAAAACTTCGACCTTCTTGGCCCAAGGATTGCGTTGCCTCTAGGATTTCGAATTCCTGCCTCTGCAGTGATTTTGAACTCCCTCTTCCTTTCTGCAACTGAGCTCTTTGGCTCATGATCTGTGCTCTGATACCATATGAAAAATCGGTTACCTGATTCCTACTGCAACACACTGATGATATTTCTCCAATTTGTTAATTACTTGTAGTTTTCTACAACAAATATTGAAATACATACACTGTAGCCTACACAAAATAAATACTGTGGAAAATAAATACTGCACTGGAGAGAAATAAACACACACATCAACACAGTTATTTTTGGACAATGTCCCCGGAAAAACCCAATGTGGGAAAATTGGTGCAACAACTGAGGGTTTTAATTATTATGCAATAGTAAATATGAGTACAAATCATTGGATTCCCAAACTGGCTATCTGATATAGAGAAATGTTGTCAAAGAATTAGCGAGAAAAGTCTCACACTGATTTGGGAGATCCGACATTGATCAAGGGCTGGCTGGCTGGCCCCAAGCTGCCTCTGTGCAACTTCTGCGTCAATGCTACGCAGATCTGCATCACACTGGTTGGGATCTGCATCACCTCCTTTGCTGATCTCTTGGTGTTTGGAAATTCGACCTTTTGGCCCTTCGGTCTCACACCCCGACTTCTGGCACTGGATCTCGACTCTCCCAGTTGGATTTCAAACTCCCTCTGAAGCTCTTCGTTGCCTCTGCGTGGCACTGCGTTGCCGCTCTGAGCTACTGTAAGCCTTCTCTACCTTACACTCTCTGGAACTGGAAAACCACCCTCCAGACTACTATCCTTGCCCCTCACTGCAAGAAGATCACTCGATCTCACTCCAGCAACTCAATGTTGCTACTCTTGAGAAATTTGATCTTTGATCTCTCATTCGATGTTTTCTCCAAGTGCCCATCAAACTCCTTCTAATCTCTCGCTGGAGCTCCAACGGCCAAGACTAAATCATAATCAAAGGCTAAGATTAACTAGGAGTTGATCCTCGTCTTCTTCTAGAAGATTCACACCTGATTTAATTAATACCCTTTAATTAACCAAATTTCCTAAATTTAGACTTAGGGAACCATTTAAAAAGTTAATCATTTTAATTAAACCATCTCTAGATGGAATTTTCCCAAACGATTTCTAGGTATTAGAGAATGCATGTGTCTTAGCCTCTTGCAAAATCTTGAGGCAAGAGCACATCCGATGCTACAAAAATCAACAATTCGACGGAAAGAATTGGTTTGGTTTGTAATCTTGTTCCCTTGTCCCAACTTGGTGTTTAATCTTGTATCCTAGGCCTATGGGATCTCCTCTATTGGCTACTAGCTTTAGGAGTGGCTCTACATGGGAAACCCTAATTTTGGTTTCGTGGTCCCGCTTCCCGACATCATATATCTCACTCCCCTCCACTCATTATAACTCCTTTCCACACTTTTCCCATCCGGGTCCACATTTGTCCATTGGGTCAACAAGGAGTTAGCCTCCCCCTTCCCTTGTCCACACTTTGGGTTGGATCTGGAATGATGCCTTAGAGGTTGATGTAGCCAAAAAGAAAGTTAAAAGCGTAATTTGGCCACTTACAATAGGAAATGTACCATAAAATGCAAAATATGGCCGGGACATAAGAATTTAGCATGTGGGCAAAAGCCAAGCATGAACTCTACCCCTTATCATTATGGCCATCACACTAGTTCCTAGGGCCCCTATGTGTGCCCCTTGCATCATTAAGAACCCATGATTGTCCCAACCCCTAGTGGGCGATGAATTTCCCAACCTTAAGGGGGTAATCATTGCTTTATCATACACATCATGCTCTCATCCCCTGGAGCCCCGAACAATTAAAAGAAAGAAAATAAATAAAAGGCAAAGGGCATATGAAGAAGGGTGGAAAAACAAAGTCCGGGGTAACTCATGTACCACGGTTGCTCCCTCCTGCATCCATATTCCCATGTGTGGGCTTCCCTCATCATAACTACCTTTGTACTGTGGCATGTGGCTTGGAGCTTTCCCTATTGCCCCATTCTGTTACACCATCATTTGACATGGCACCTGCCATTTGACGAATGTACCATGGACCTGTCACTCCCTTAGAGGTTGAAGCCACCTAATAGGGTCCTTTGTTAACCTCCCTCTTGAGCTTGGGGACACCTGTACATTCTAAACCCTGTTACCCACCTTTTTTTGGGTAATAACCCTAGGATAATTTTTTCCCTCCAAGATGGTCCTTAGCCGGCAACGAGCAGCCCCTTGCAGCCACTAGCTATCTCATTGTGGCATTTCTCTGCCACTTGAGCCAACCATGTGGTCCCTCGCCCGTCTGCCGTGATTATATGTTTGAAGGTGGGCCTCCCGAACCTAAATGCATGCCTTGTCATTTGGAAATTGAGTATTGTAGTTTGCTTATCATGGACATTTTTGGGCATGGATTAATTAGGGGATTCTGCGGAAAGAATGGGCTAGGTTTGTGCTCTTGTCCCCTTGACCCTTTTTGGGTATTAACCTTGGATTCTAGTCCCATGGGATCTCTTTTACTGACCATTTGTCTCTAGGGATGGTATTTCATGGGAAGGCCCGATTTTGGTTGCATGGTCCCACTCCCTTATCCGCTTATATTACCCTATTCATCATTTCTCCCACCTAGGTCCAAATTCCTCCACTGGGTCCACATAGGGTTAGCATGCCCCTTCCCCTTGCCCACAACTTGGGTAATAGCCTGGAATGAAACTCAAAGGTTGATGTATCCAAAAAGAAGATAAAAGCATACATGGCCACATTCAACAGGAAAATGTACCACAAAATGCAAAAGATGGTTGGGACAAACACATTTAGCACGTGGGAAAAAACCAATACATGAGCTCTACCCCCATCATCACGGCCATCACCCTGGTTCCTACAGGTTTTATTAACCTTCTCCATCATATAGGAACCCATGATTGTCCCAACCCCTGGTGGGCAATGAACCACCCCACCATTAAAAGGGGGTATTCACTGCTATATCTTATACATCATGCTCTCACCCCTTGAGCCCTGAGCAATTAATTAAAGAAAATCATAAAAAGGCAAAATGCATATAAGGAAAGTTGGAAATCAAGGTTTGGGCACCTCATGTACCACGATTGCTCCCTCCTAGACATTATAAATCCAAGTGTGGGCTTCCCTCTTATTAGCTACCCTTGTACCCCAGCATGTGACCTAGGGCGGCCCCTTCTCATCCCCTACTTCATTCACCTATCTATCACATGCCACCGCTTTATGAAGGATGTACCCTAACTATATCATCCCCTTTAGAAGTAGAAACCACCTAATAGGATTATTGGTTAACCCCATTTGGAGTTTAGGAGACAATGGCACATCCCGAAGCCCATTATGGAAGGGCAAACTGTGAAAATTCTTAGATCTAACAATCTCAGGAATCCTACTACAACCAACTGAATCTAGTTCTCCTAGATTGTAAATTATGTTACAAACTTAGTTCAAATTTCTTCATGAAATATCAAAGCAAATTACTGAAGCAGCCTACACCAAATTAAATATGATTCTGAAACATAGAAACTGATAAAGGAAAATAGAAACACATAGGACACAGTTATTTTTGGACAAAAAGTCGCCGGAAAAACCCAATACGGGTAAAATAGTGTAGCAACTCCGAGGGTTTATTATTATTAAGCAGTAGCAAAATCTGAATACATCAATGAATACCTCATAGGGTTATTTAGTTACAGAGAGAAATACTGGCAGAAGCTTTGTGAGTTTTACCTCACACAATCATTGAGAAATCTTGGCTAATCTAGCCCCAAATTGACTGCCCCTCGACTTTTCTGGATGCCTCTGCGGAGTGTCTGTGTCAGCGCAACATCAAGCTCTCTGGATGCTGCGTCACTTCTCTGGCTGGTCGATCTACTGCCCAGGAAATTCGATTTCTGCCTCCCGGTCTCACACCCCAGTTCTCGACTTCTGAAAATCGAATTCCTCTACAGAATTCGAATTCCTCTCTCTCCCTCTGTGCTGGTTCTGTGTGGCCCTTCTGGCCCTGTGTCAGCCTCTGCGTCAACGCTTCTGGATCACTCATTGCCTTTCTCTGCTGATGTATCTCCAGCTGAGAATCTCTCTCTCCGGAAGCTGCTATCCCTGCCCCTCTACTACAAGAGATCTGCTCAATCGATTTTTCCTCCTGAGAACTTCTCACTTCAGAAAATCGATTTCCTCTATCTCTTTGTGCATTTTCCAAAGGACCTTCAAGCCCCTTCTTATATCTTCTTGTTGGACAACCAACGACCTAGATTAAAACATAATCAAAGGCTCAGTTGTTTTGGCTTGATCCGTGGCTTTTTCTAGAAGTTTCACCCCTGATTAGATTAATACCCATTAAGATTTTAATTTTCCTAAGTTTAGACTTAGGAACCCCATTAAAAATATTAAATATTTTAATAAAATCACTTATGGGTGGAATTTCCCAAAATGATTTCTGGGTTCTTTTGAATACCTATGCCCAGCCTCCCTGCAAAATTTGAGGCTTAGAGCACATCCGATTCTACCCCTAATCAACACTACCTCTTAGTGAGGAATGTGCTCTAGCAATACACTGCTATTGCATACTGCTTTGACTCTGAAGCATCGTCCTCTGTGTTGCTGATGTCTGACATGTTGTCTACCAACTACTGTACTACTGCTGCTATTGTACTACTACCGTTGACACTACCACTGCCAATGCTACATCTGTACCATAGCTCCCTCTCAAACGCTGCATCTGCTATGTTGCTAAAACTGCCACTTCTAATATTGCATCCATACTGCAACTCAGTTGTTGGGAGAAGCAACTGAAAATACCCAAAAATGGATAAGTATTCAGTGGATACACCTTGGTGCTAAAGTCTTGACTGCTGTTAGTCCCACGCTCTCTTCTGAAGCCACTGCATTGTTGAAGCTCTGCACTGTGCCTCCTTGCATTGCTGCTTCTCTGCTTTGCGCTGCTCACATTCTGGTGCTACTAACCACTGCATCTGTCCAATCAACACTCCATGGCACCAATTGAAAACTCCACCTTCCTGCTACTACTGATCATGGGCTCCTATAGCAAGGTGATGATCCAAGAATTGGGCTCCTCAAGGATCCTGCCCATTTGTAGCTCTATCGAACTATAGTTCTATATCAACGCATTGCCCTCCTGGAGGTATCTTGGCTGTCATGGCGAACTCCTCCTGTTCGATCTTTGCGACTGCAACTTTAGGATCATGTTTCTCATCCTTGTCCTTTTTCTTCAAAGGACACTGGGATGCATAGTGGCCCATCTCGCCACATTTGAAACACTTCATCTTGGAGATGTTCTTCTTTCGTCTTTGTTGCCCCTTTTGTCCCTTTGATGCAAGCGCTGCATTATCCTCCTCTACTTTGGCTTCGACCCACTGCTGCTGCTGCTCCCGTCAAGTTTGACCTTGAGCAGGTCTCTTCTCAACTCTTCTTGTTTCAGAGTTGCCCACATCTCGTCCCAATTTGGCAATGTTGCTTTGCCCAGGATACTTTGGACAAATATTTGCCACTCATTCGAGACGGAATTTAGAGCCAGTCTCACTAACTTCGAATCCTGAGGTGTATGTCCCGCAGTTGACAGCTCATGACGGGTCTCCTTCAATTTCGTGAGGAACAGATCCACGCATTCTCCCTTTTGCATTTGAGCAGATCTCAACTTCTGCTCTAAGTACATCTTCCACTGCTCGGAAGATCCCTGATACAATGTGGCCAAGGCATCACACATCTCCTTAGTAGTTCCTTTGCTTGCAACTTGGCACACCACGTGATCGTTGACTCCATCCAGGATCATCCTCTTCGCCTTAGCCATCTCAGTTCTATACTTCTTTAGCGGATCTGCATCTGCCGGGACAACTACCACATTATCAACATATGTCTTGAGGTCATGCTCATCTAAAAGGAAAGCCATTCTAGCCTTCCAGATGGCATAGTTGGAAGCCCCGTCCAACCTATCTTGATCCCTCAATCCACTTGTTTCCATATCCTCCGAAAAATGTCGAACAACTCCCTCTTTCTCTCTATTGTGTAGCTCTTAGGCTAACTTACGCACTCCCTGATGGAGCTGGTCAGCTATTGCTCCTCTGTTTCTCAGCAAATGAGAAATACCGATTTCCTCAGCAAGAAATCACTGATGAAGTATTCCCTCACCATGCGATCTTCTTCTTCCTTCTGACGACTTTTCTGCCTAGCACACATCTTGCAGAAACTGCGTCCCTCTAGCTTTGCATATCTCCCTTTGCCTCGACAAATTCTTGATCTGATTGTCTTTCCTCTCTGTTGAATCACTCAGAGAGAGACACCCACGAAAATATAGCTCTCCTCGCTAGAACTGCGCAATCCCTCAGGGGATTCGAACTATTGCTTGCTACAGTGAGTTGGCCCTTGCTTTAGTGCTAGATCTGCTCTTCCTGTTTAACATCAACAACTTTGATACCATGTGAAAATTCTTAGATCTAACAATCTCAAGAATCCTACTGCAACCGGTTGAATCTACTTCTCCTAGATTGTAAATTATGTTACAAACTTATTTCAGATTTCTTCATGAAATATTGAAGCAAATTACTGAAGCAGCTTACACCAAATTAAATATGATTCTGAAACATAGAAATTGAGCAAGGAAAATAGAAACACATAGGACACAGTTATTTTTGGACAAAATGTCCCCGGAAAAACCCAATGCGGGAAAACTAGTGCAGTAGCTCTAAGAGTTTATTATTATTAAGCAGTAGAAAAATCTGAATACATCACTGAATACCTCACAGGGTTATTCAGTTACAGAGAGAAATACTGACAGAAGCTTTGTGAGTTTTACCTCACACAATCACTGATAAATCTTGGCTGATCCAGCCCCAAACAGATTGCCCCCCAACTTTTCTGTCTGCTTCTGCGCTGCCTCTGCGCAGTGTTTGCGTCAGCCCATCGTCAAGCTCTCTGGGTGCTGCGTCACTTCTCTGGATGGTTGAATTTGTTGCCCAGGTAATTCGATTTCTGCCTCCTGGTCTCACACCCCGACTCTCGGCTTTTGAAAATCGAATTCTTGTATAGAATTCAGACTCCTCTCTCTCCCTCTGCACTGGTTTTGCGTGGCCCTTTTGGTCCTGCGTTAGCCTTTGCATCAAGGCTTCTGGATCACTCACTGCCTCTCTCTGCTGATGTATCTTTGGCTGAGAATCTCTCTCTTTAGAGGCTGCTAACCTGCCCCTCAACTGCAAGAGATCTCAATCGATTTTCCTCCTAAGAATTTGTCACTTTAGAAAATCGATTTCCTCTATCTCTTTGTGCATTTTCCAAATGACCCTCAAGCCCCTTATATCTTCCTGTTGGACAACCAACGACCTAGATTAAAACATAATGAAAGGCTCAGATCGTTTTGGCTTGATCAGTGGCTTTTTCTAGAAGTTTCCCCCCTGATTAGATTAATACCCATTAATATTTTAATTTTCCTAAGTTTAGACTTAGGAACCCCATTAAAAATATTAATTATTTTAATAAAATCACTTGTCGGTGGAATTTCCCAAAACGCTTTCTGGGTTCTTTGGAATACTTGTGGCCAAGCCTCCCTACAAAATTTGAGGCTTAGAGCACATCCGATGCTACCCCAAATAAACACAGGCCATTATGAAGTCCCCACCTATGGTCGTTGATTTGGTAAGCTCATTTGCTTGATTTCTCTAATAACTTGTTATACTGGAAGGCTAGGGGATGCATTGGACCTTATGCAAGATTGCATATGGTCTCCATTTTGGGCTTGGTCTCTCTATACGGGGTCCTAATCCTTGAGAGGGCTACATTGGCACATGTAGGGTGTGCGTTGAGAGCCATGGGCCTCCACAGCGGCAAACAACACTCCATGGATCCCCACAGCCATTCAGAGATTGCTCGTGGTTCACTTATTGGATGAGGAGGATGCACTTGATCCATCATGCCTCGCTGGCCCCAGATCTACACCATACACTTAGCAGATGATCCAAGTTTTGCACGATGATGTGGCATCACCTACACCATCATCTTAGCCCTTGCAGGCGATCTACAGGCATCTTCGATTTGTTTGGAGATCCATGAGGGCACTTGTGTTCCCCCACATGAAATTTGGAGCACCACAGGTTATTAGAAGGGGCCAGCCCCTTGATCACTGCTTTTGAGGGTCCTATTCTTCATTGTGGCACCCATGGACCTCATTAGGCCTTTTAGAGGGCCCTACGACATGCATAGATTATTATTTGACCTCTTGAGAGGCTTACTTTTTCATTTATGAGCTAGTTTGGTGGGTTTGTCACCAAAAATTTGATTATTACAACATTATTTCATTTTTGGGGTTTATGTAGGCCAAGGAGGCTAATTCAAACTCCTAAGTTGTGTATAAATACAAGTGAGATGAGTTCATTTGATCATCATCACTCTGGATTGGATCATTTCTCTCTCTTGAGATTTTCGCACTTTTTCAAGAGGGTGAATTGGAGCTTTATGGATGAATTTTGATGTGTGCATCTTGGTCTATCTTCTCTTGGAGCTTATCTTTTTTCAATTGTGAGTGGTTGGATATATTATGTTTCATGTAATTACATGTTTTTAATGTTATTTTTGTTTCACTTTGTCTTATACATTGGACTGGGATCTTTGTTGTTCTAGGGCTAATTGTTGCATGCATTTACTGCTTAAAATTGTGGAATTGTCTCTATTATAGCATTTCTCAATGTATGGGCCATGTAATATGAATGAAATCTCCTAGGGGTAATTCTATCAAAGAATTTGACCTTGATAAGCTATTCCCTTTTGTAGTATCCTATTTTCTAATTACAGCAACCAGAGAGATAACCATGAAATTTAAAGACAGTAATGCATAAAATTGAAATCTGCACTTACCTGAGCTGCTTGCTGACTTCCGATTCCGCTGCTGAACTGGTACTCCTTTGATTCAATTTCGAGATGGCCAATACCACCCGACCTGACAGAGCAACCTGGTTGCCCGATCCAGAGAAGCTCTCCACAGAGGCTCTCTGTCCCTCCGTGCCCAGAACTCAGATCACTCAAGGCTCTGCTGCTGTAAAATCTCTTCTCCGGGTTTCCTGCTAATGAGTCTTTCCTTCTCTCTGGCCCCCTCCCTGCTCCCGGGTCAGGCTCCTGCTATATATCCCCCTCGCCTGGCGGTGGCCGCCCTCCCACTTGCAGCCACCGCCTCTCAGCATTGAAGCCCCTCTGCGATATTTCTTCCAATTAATTTCCAGTAGATAGGGTGGTCTTTATGAGTTTAGATATTATATGATCGATATCCATGGTCTTTATGATGATTAATATATTTTATAATTATTAAATGATCACTTTATC
>APFE030380485.1:130457-142502 GCA_000404065.3 Pinus taeda | reverse complement strand
AGGATATTAACTTTTAGAAGTTATATGGAAGTGATGTCGGACCAGACTTGGGAAATGCCTCTGAGTTTTAAAAACTCATTTGCATTGATGTTCTTGGTGAACCTCCGTTCGAACATATGTTTTGCAGTTAGCACTGTGAGCTCATATTTGGTTGAGCCTAACTGCATTGATGCCAGGAATCTTCTGAGATGTCTTCAGGACACAATCTCTCATGGATTAAGATACACTGTCGAAGATGTGAGACCACTTGGATATACTGATGCTAATTGGGCAGGCAGTGTGGTGGATCGTAAGAGCACTTCGGGGTGTTGTTTCACCTTGGGATCTGCTTCCGTATCCTGGATGAGAAGGAAGCAGAAGTCGGTGGTTTTTGAGCACAGCCGAAGCAGGATATACTGTTGCTAGCATGACCTCGTGTGAGGCAGTCTAGTTGCGAAAGCTCTTCAGTGAGCTGTTTGGATTTACATTGGATACCACTGTGATTCTCTATAACAACCAGAGGTGGGACTCGATTATTGAGGAATCCCGTATTCGTCGATTGCTCCAGTAGATATACATCATCTGGGATATGGTAAGTTGATGAGCAAGGAGGCTCCATCACATTAAGATGATGTACATGTTGATACACCTTGTCAAAGCCCCGAGGAAAGATCTAATCTGTGATTTTCCCAATCGACTTGGAGTCGGCAAGAAACCCTTGTACAAGGGTCCTGCATGTTGCATTCATTCAGCTCTGGGAGCTCTGAGGGCTTGCGGTTATTACTGGAGCAACATACGACCACAGGGTGACTCACCCTCCACAGGTTGGTGCGCACTGGAACAAGATGATTCGCTCTCTTGTGGAACAAGATGATTCGCTCTCTTGTGGAACAGGATGATTCGCTCTCCTTGTAGCAGGATGATTAGTTCTCCTGTGAGGCCTGGATTGATGTGTTCTCCATGGCAGCCTGGATTGATGTGTTCTCCATGGCAGCCTGGATTGATGTGTTCTCTATGGCGATTGTAGTAGGAGTTGTACCATACTATGACACTGACTTCGGGTCGGCTGAGACTGGTCTGGGACCAGTGGTATGCACTCTGAGACTGACTTTGAGTCAGTGGAGGATGATACTGGTTTAGGACCAGTGGAGTTGTACTCACTATGACGCTGACTTCAAGTTGGTTGAGACTGGTCTTGGACCAGTGGTACATACTCCGAGACTGACTTTGAGTTAATATGATACATCCTCGATCATTTCTTCTTCTTCATAATTCGGACAAAAGCAGAGCAAAACAGAACAATGCAAGAGCAGAGCAAAATAGAGCAAAACAATATAGATCAGTACAGGGCAGAACAAGTCAAAGCAGATCAGGCAAAATTGAGCAGAGCAGGGCAAGGGTCAGGCTATACAGAGCAGTGCATTTGATGGATGAATAGTGACGACCGATAGACAGATTGCAAATGAAGTTCTCCATGGTTGAGAGGGAGTGTTAAAAGTGGCAACCAGGGAAAAACTTCATGTGGGTCATCTTATTCATGGCTGATAATATTTTTATTAAATACCTCTCGTCGAGAGGTGTAGGATTGATATAAAGATCATCCGATTCTGATAAGTATTCATGGAGATATGAATTTATTTTGATTATGGAATTATTATCAAGCCGACCTACAACTCATGTAGGCTCAGAAGCCCAACAGTCGCATCTATTCACCCACCAACGTTGTGTATAAATATAAGAGGACTTTTCCTCATTTGGACTCACTCATCTCATCACATCTCCCTCTCTCTCTACTGCGCAGATATGAGTCTCTTCTCTACTGCACTGAAATGGGTCTCTCTCTCTCACACATGTGAAGCCAGAAGCTGCTGAATTTGAAGCTGCAACTGCAGAAGTAAAGATTGACTTGCGAGGCCTAGAAGATCTCCTCTTTGAAACTGTGCTGTAGGTTCATTTGAACTTCCTCTGAAAGCCGCAACTTTTGGTGGTGGAATGAAGTCAATCCGATGAATGGTTTGCAAGATATTCACTGCCCTAGTTTGAAGCCGGAAACTGCTGAAAATGACGCTGCAACTGCAGAAGTAAAGATTGACTTGCGAGGCCTAGAAGATCTCCTCTTTGGAACTGCACTGTAGGTTCGTCTGAACCTCCTCTGAAAGCCGCAACTTTTGGTGGTGGAATGAAGTCAATCCGATGAACGGTTTGCAAGATATCGACTGCCCTAGTTTGAAGCCGGAAACTGCTGAAACTGACGTTGCAACTGCAGAAGTAAAGATTGACTTGCGAGGCCTAGAAGATATCCTCTTTGGAACTGCGCTGTAGATTCATCTGAACCTCCTCTGGAAGTCGAAACTTTTGGTGGTGGAATGAAGTCAATCCGATGGTCGGTTTGTGAGATATCGTCTGCCCTAGTTTGATAATGAAGCCGCTAATGCTGATGCTGCTGATTTAGCGTTTGCTACTGCTGATATGAATCAGATTTATTGTACTATTTCTTTCTGCTAAATTATTGAAGATAAAAGAAGATTTGATCAAAGGGTTTCCCCACACATTGTGGGGTTTTTGCCTGGCTAGCCGCCACATCTTGTGTCTCTTGTCTTGGCTTGTTTTCTGTCGATCGTTTAATGTTCTATCTGCACTTTACTTTATGTACATGTGATTTCTAATCTGTGGAATATAATAAGAAAAAGAAGTAAACTGTTATAAGCATAGAACATACCATAAATTAACAAAATTACTAGTACAAAATCTGGAAATTCGAGAATTAGTGAGCTAGTTAACCTATCAAATTCCTAACTTAAACAAGTGCAAATGCAATGGGGTAAATTTTGTTATTAACTTGAATGTTTTTACGATCTAAAACAAATGGAATAAGCTGAAATGAAGCTCATTAACATGTTCTAAAAAATACTACTATTTTGCTACAAGGACTTTTAGAAATTTTATATTTGTGAATAAGTAAACTAATCCAGTAGCTCAATGATGTCGATGACCTTCCAACGCTGTTCCAAGGATGAAATCATGCTTGTGACTCTGTAAATAACCTGCAAAAGAACTCACTTCAACCATTTAACCCAATCATACAACAAAAATTCATCAATACTAAATGCAGAAATAGGAAAAACAAGAACAAGAGATGCATGTGAATAAGAAGTGAAAAGAAGAAGAAAAGTAAATTATATAAAAGGGCTCTGAGGCTCCTGGGATGGCCAATCCCAAGGAAACTCAGATTCCTATGAAGGAGATCAAACTTTAAAAGCTAAAAATGGCACCAAACTTCATTATTTGAATCAATCCAATTACATCCCTGCTAGAAATGAAAGTGAAGTTGCAAAAATACAAGTTTTCTTTACAAGAAGACTAAGAAATACGTCCCCTAGAGGCAAATTCGAATTGGTACTTATACAAAATGATGAAGCATTTTCCTTGAAAGGAGGAAGCTTTCCCCTCCAAAATCCATCAAATAGTGGATCTGGTTCCCAATACTAGGAGTCTACATTAAATTACAGAGAACACATTCCTAGATTTTCTCAATCATTGGAGCTCCAGAATTTGTGCAATAATTTCATAATATCCAGTTGATTTATTATCCAATCTTTATCCTCCTGTAGTAGGGAGCAAGTTCCTAGATTATCTCCTCCTCCAAATCTTCATAATCTGTCCAATATTCTCACAATATTCTTCAAAAATAAATAATATTAGGCACAAATATGCAATTATCCATAAACCTTCCCAATGAACATATTAAAGTTAAAAATATGTCATCTAATGCAAAAAGAGAGGTTTAATGTGCTGAAGGATAGTCAGATGGGCCTTAATCTATGCCTAATTTGGCGGCCCATCAGTTGCTACATTCTTTCCTCATACGTTAGGCTGGGTCCACTTGGCCCGTGTGGTCCTGTTCCTTTGAGAGATCATTCTTCAAAAACCATCCAGGTACCAATTCCAACAAAGATTTTATGGATTGGAGAACTCCTTCACAATTCTTATCTCATAAACCTGGCCCTCAAATCCTCTCTTCCTTTCCCTAGAATACATAGTACCTTGCTTAGAAAACAAGCAACTTCCATCCTTCAAACTCTTATGGGAAAGGGTATATTTGGGTCACTTATATTCACTCATTGACTTATCCTTCATTGGTGACCCCATACATACATGGTCTCCTCCCATCGGTGACAGTCTGCAAATAAAAGGGAGCCTTAGCTGAGGTGACAATGGGCTAAGTCTCCATTTGTTGCCCTTGGCCTAGCATTTTCCCTTTATGGATCCCCCTTAGGTCTCTTGCTAGTTTGAATGATAACATTTTGCGCCGTTTCCGGGGACACGAAATGTAATGGCCCACCTACAATTACAAAAAAAATACGAATATTAACATACATACGAGGCATTCATATGATAGCTACATTTGCATGGGCCTGCATGTATTGCACTAATATACATACTGGCTAATACTGGGAAATGTCTAAATTAGGGTAATGGATGGATTATCGAAATAAACTCCTATCTCATCGGAATATAATAATTATATCAAGTTAGGTATTTGATACTTATACCACCCTTATATATGTATATATGATAATTATTAATTAAAAGAAAAGTGTAATTTAATTTATAAATTTTATTTAATTAAAATAAATAAAATAATAATATAATTTAATTAAAATTATAAATAAAATAAATAAATTTAATTAATAAAATAAACCTTAACTAAACTAATTAAAGTAATCCTACGTAGCACACCTTTTTCAAAAAAAGGTGAACCCACTCAATAAAATCTCATGAAAATCAAATAAGATTCAAGGGCATGCGGAGTTCCATGTAACAGAGACAACGACGCTTAGACAGGAAAAAAGGTGGTGGTTCAAAGAAATATAAGGAGAAGGGGATGTTACTGAGGGGGGGATCTTTTGCCTTTGGAATGGAAGTGAAGGAAAGAGGATTTTTCCCAACAGAGAGTTACAGATAGAGTGAGGATCATTGAGCCTTGATTGTTCTTGATGATTTTGGGCATGGGGGCCAGAGTATTGAAATTCTGAAGTATTCTAGAGCTAGGTATCGAGGTTGTGCCCAGTTTGGCAGGGAGGTTTTGGTCATTTTGGTGATAGGAGCAAATTTGGAGCTACAACAGTTGAGGATCGGCTTAAAACACGGAAGCATGGTATGTATGAGTGAATTAAATTGATAAATTTTTGTTTAAATTACAGTTGTTGAATTCTAGCAGGATTTAAGGAATTAATTCTAGTTAGGTATTTACAAATTTGGAGCTAAAACAACTGAGGATCAAGTTCAAACATTGAAACTAGGTATGTATGAGTGAATTAAATTGATAAATTATTGTTTAAATTACAACTGTTGAATTCTGGCAGGATTTAGCGAATTAATTCTGGTTAGGTCTTTACATTCTGGAATCCGAGCTAGTTATTAGATTTTTTTGTTTGTTTGTTTGTTTGTGTATATATATATAAAGGAACTTCATTTCTTAAAGGGTCGAGTTGATTTCTCCAAGAGGTTGAATTTTTTTTACTCCATAAGTTAGCCGAACTTCTAAGTTTAATTGACCCTCTAGCAAGGATGAATTTATCAACGCATCGAGGGATCAATTTTATACCAAGAAAAAGTAATATTTTTCTAGAGTTCGAGCTATCCTTGTGCCATTTGCTCAATTAAGAAGATCAGTTGTTGTTTGCTATTCCATATATTTCTACATCAAGAGAAGATGTTGATTTCATCATGCATCCAGGAAAAGCTGCGATGGTAAAGACATATCAACGACGATGATGCGATCGGGAAGCATTGCCATCGTTGACGCCAACACTGTCGTCATCACCATCCCGATCGCATTGCCATCGTTGACGCCAACACCGTCGTCATCACCATCGCCATTGCCACTGAGATCATCATCGGCACCAATCGCTTCAACACCGAAGCTAACCGTTATAATGCGCTCATTGGAAGCCATCTTGGGAACATTAAAAGGGCCGCTAATAGCTAATACCAAGGAAGAACAACCTCACCTTGAGGAAAGAAACCCTGAGGATTCTAAGGGTTTTGATTATAGACAACCGAAGGATGATATTTCTAGGGAGCTGCAAAAGATCGAACTCTTAGAATTTTCAGGAGGATGAGCTGGAGAATGTGCCAAAGCATCGCTAGAAGGAATGAACATATGTTTAGCGCTAAGAGAGTACTCTTCTACCTCTAAGATGAAGATTGCCATCTTCCAGTTAAAGGAAAGTGCCTTGATTTTGTGGGGAAATATGGAAAAACAATTACACCTCACAATGGATAATGTTCCCTGGGAGTTGTTCGAGGAAAGATTTCCCGCTAAATACTTACCACCTTACTTTCAAGAGAAGCAAGCCGGGTCCTTACATACGCTAGTCCAATGTAACAAAATAGTGGATGAATAGGAGATACGGTTTATGGAGCTTGTGAAATATATTTTTATTATCTAGATACTAACGAACGTCAAGCTGAGTGCTTCGTATGGATTAAATCCTTGAATCAGGGCCATGGTTAGGATGTGGAAGCCATCATCAGTAGCCGAGGCAGTTGAATGTGGCCGTTATGCAAAGGAGCATCTCGGGATAAAAAGGGATGTGAGGCCAACAAAACCCTTACAGCCATGGTTTCCAGGAAAGACTCCTCAAAACTTCTTCAAGGGAAGTAGTTCGAGACCACCTTCTTATGGTAATATATTTACCCCAAGAAGAGTAGGAGTAAGAGCTCCCATGACAATTAATACTATAGTTGCTGAATCATCAAATACAAGTCCGTGGAAATCTCGAGGAATTGATAATAGAGGAAGAAATACGAGAGGAAGTGGCACAAGAGGATGAAGCTCCTTGTCTAGAAACTCACAATTTGACTCAACGGGATCACCCTAGCTTAATTGTTGGGGATGTGGAGGACCTCATTTTCAACGTGATTGTCTGGAAGCTTCGTCAAGTATAATGCATAGAATAGGAAAGGAGCCATCATCAAATACCCAAGGCAATCATAGAATCCATGCAGTAATCAACAACAACCAGGCAGCACATCAGTCCACTAGTGGAATCCTCGGGTATTATTAACGACATAAAACTCAAAATATTATTTGATACTGGTGCTATTGATAGTTATATTTCATCATATGCATGGGTAGACTGTTACAAGAAAACAATTCTCTGTATGAATGATGAAGGAGAGATGAGCCAAATCCAAGGTATTAAGAGGAAAGTGTCTTTACGCTTCATCTCAACAATGCAAATGAAGCGCTACTTAAGAAAAGGTTGTCAGGTATATGCAGTTCAAGAAGTAAGTAACGAGAAAGGACTATCTTTAGAGCAATATCCGGTGTTATCTGAATTTCGGAATGTTTTCCCAAAGGAACTAATAGGATTACCTCCTGAAAGAGAGTTGGATCTTACAATAGAATTGAAATTTGGTACAAAACCAATTTCTAAAACACCTTACAGAATGACAGCTCCTGAACTTCAAGAATTACAAATCCAGCTGAAGGAACTAATGGATATAGGACACATCCGACCTAGTACCTCTCCTTGGGGTGCACTTGTGACTTTTTTCAAGAAGGAGGATGGTTCGTTATGATTATGTATAGACTATCGAGATTTAAATTGAGCTACAGTAAAGAATAGGTATCCAATGCCTCAAATTGATGACTTCTTCGACCAAATAAAAGGAGCTTCTGTTTTTTCAAAGATTGATTTACGTTTTGGTTATCATCAGCTAAGGATTAAGGAAAGTGATATCTCTAAGACTGCATTCCAAACATGCTTCGGGCATTATGAGTTCACTGGGGTACCATTTGGGTTGACCAATGCACCAACAGTGTTCATGAACCTTATGAACAACGTTTTCCGCAAATATCTCAATCAATTTGTACAAGTCTTCTTAGATGATATTCTCATCTACTCCAAAAATGCGAAAGAACATGAAGAACATTTATGGATAGTATTATCCTGCCTCAGGGAATACCAGTTATATTGAAATTTATCCAAGTGTTCTTTCTTTTAGAAAAAGATTCATTACTTGGGTCATATTATATCTGGTGAAGGGATCTCAGTAGATCCTGAGGAAGTAGAAGCAATCATGGAATGGCGGATACTGAAAAATGCGCATGAAGACGAAGCTTTATGGGTTTAGTCGGCTACTATCGAAGCTTTGTAGAAGGATTCTCCAAAATTGCCAAGCCTATCACAAACCTCTAGCATAAAGGTGTTAGGTATGAATGGACCGAGAAATGTCATAGAGCATTCTCTGAACTTAAAAGATTGTTAACTAGTGCACCAATCTTGCGAGTACTTGATATGGACAAAGATTTTACTGTGCGTACTGATGCATCCAAGCAAGGATTAGCTGCAGTCTTAATGCAGGACAGAGGGGTAATAGCGTATGCCTTAATGAAGGTAAAACCTCATGAAGAACTCTACACCACGCACGATTTGGAGTTAGCCGCTGTAATGCTAGCTTTAAAGATATGGAGACACTATCTAGTAGGAAGAAGCTTTATGCTCAAAAGACCAGAATTAATTCCCTAAATCCTACCAGAATTGCACCACTTTAATTTAAACAAGAATTTATCAATTTAATTCACTCATACATACCATGTTTCTGTGTTTGAAGTCAATCCTCAGTTGTTGTAGCTCCAAATTTGCTCCTGTTACCAAAATTACCAAAGCCTCCCTGCCAAACTAGCCACAACCTCGGTACCTAGCTCCAGAATACTTAAGAATTTCAGTACTTTGGCTCTCGTGCCCAAAAGCATCAAGAACAATCAAGGCTCAGTGATCCTCACTTTGTCTGTAATTCTCCGTTGGGAAAATTCCACTTTCCTTCACGTCCATTCCAAAGGCAAAAGATCCCCCCCTTAGTAGCATCTCCCTCATATTTCTTTGAACCACAACCTTTTTTCTCGTCTAAGTGTCTCTGTCTCTGTTACGTGGAACTTCGCATGCCCTTGAATCTTATTTGATTTTCATGAGATTTTATTGAGTGGGTTCACATTTTTTAAAAAAAGGTATGCTATTTAGGATTACTTTAATTAGTTTAGTTAAGGTTTATTTTATTAATTAAATTAATGTATTTTATTTAATGGCCCACCTACAGTTACAAACAAAATACGAATATTAGCAGACATACAGGGCATCCATATGATAGCTACATATGCATGGGTCCACATGTATTGCACTAATATCCATATTTTGTTTGTAATTGTAGGTGGGCCATTACACGAAACGTGTGTTTTGTTCCCCATACGACATATTGACATATCATTATTGGCGACTCCATTGGAAGAACGAAGTCGTAGTGAACTTTAAGGTCGATGCTTGTAGGGTGAAGCAAGAATTTTTTCTAGGCATCTTTAAATTCGCCCTGGCGACTCCTACATATGTTTCTTGTATACCTCAGATAGGTTGTCATTCTTTCGTAAATTTCCTGCTTTGGACATTGCTAACATACCTGGACATCCTAATCATGTCGCGGGAAGGATGATATGTGGGGTGCTTGTATTTGATGGTGATCCATTATCCACAATTGACCACATAGAAAGATTTAATGCACATGCTTCAAGAGAGAAGGTTGTCCACCAAGATGTCCTTATGTTATTGTTCATGGGATCTCTCGGTGGTCGTAACTCATGGCTGCATAATCATGAACCCAGGAGCATCTCATCTATTGAAGAGTTCGTCGAGGGCTTTCTTAGACATTTTCAAGTACACCCTGCATTAAACATCCAAGAGGAAGCTTTCTTCGAGCATCATCAAGACATTAAGAATCTAGGTAATGAGCAAAAAGATGGACCCTCCTTGGGTCCACATGATGAAAATGATGATTTTGAGGACACATGTGTTAGGAAGGATGAATTCATGGAAAGTGAAATTGAGACCAACCCTACCTTTCTCAAGGATATTACTCCCGGTGAATCCTCTTTTGAAAACCTTGAGAGAGATGATCCCATTAGCCCCTTGAAAGATGGCATTGAATATTATTTCCACATTGAAAAGGAGAAATGGGAAATTATTGGTCCTCAATTTGATTGTGCTCCCATTTACGACACTGACAAGGAGGATGAGGATGAGATTGGTCTTCCCTTCCCCTCAGGCACTATTTATGATGACATACCCATTGATACCCTTGGGAAGGAGAATATCCATTTTCTTTTGCATAAAGAGGGGCAATTGGAAGTGATCAATTTTCCTTTTAGGAGAGACCTGATCTTTGATACTAAGCTATGTTGCAGGAAACGTGGTATAGAGGTCCGTTTTCGTACGGAAACGGGTACGAAACGTGGAAACGCGTTTGGTACGGCCGTGAAACGCATTTCCGGCTGTACTGCCACGTTTCCCGAAACGGAAACGTGGCCAGTACGGCTGGAAACGCGTTTCAGGGCCGTACAACCCACGTTTCCTCATTAACTTGTGTTTTTTATTTTATTTTAGTTTTTTTAATTTGTTTTTTAATTTACTTTTAGGGTATGTTAGTGACTTCTTGTTGCTTCTAGATGCGTGTCTAAAGTTATAAAAGTGAATTTTGCCCTAGTGTTGATATGCAGTTCATGGTAATGTTAAATTCTTAAAGTAAAAGTGATATTCTCCTTTATTTTCATTTTCATCCTTTTACTTAAATTTTTAACATTACCATGAAATGACTCAGGATGTTTGAGAGTGGTTTCGCTCTCATTGGATTTCATATGGAGAAAGTAGAATTTTAGATCTCACTCAAAATCCAGCAGACTTATTTGTTTTTCAGGATTTCAGGATTGGAGGGATTGCAATGTTTCATTGGATTTTATCATGTACTAGGGTATGGAACTTGCATTTAATCAAGAGAACCAAGCTCTCTATGCAGGGGAAACTCCCAATAATCAAGATCATGTAGGGTACTAGGGTATGAAACATATATTTAATCAAGAGCACTAAGGTCGTTCAACTATGTAGGAGGAGACTCCCAATACAACAATGGTCCTTCTAAAGAATGGGATGTAGATGCAGAAAACCCTGATTTGGATCTCTCTCTTGCAGCCTTATAGTCTTTATTGTACTTGCAGCCTCATATACTAATATAAATAAAGGCTGATTTTGAGATTTGGATATATAATAAAGGTTACTTTTGGATATTCCGATATTTTTATTTTCATTATGTGATCATTCATGAGTAAATGTGATGTAAATTTAAATCTTAATGTTTAAGTGTAATAAATTATAATGTATCATTTTCTGCTTTAAATGATTTGCACATATATATAATATATATATATTATATATATAATATTATTTTCAATATATTATATATAATATTATATATATATATATATTTTCAATATATATATAATATATATATTAATATATATATATATATATATTTCGCGTTTCCTCGTTTCCAAAATTTGGGGAGGTCGTGTTTCGTATCGCTTCCCGTTTCGAAAACTCGTACCCGTTTCCCCGTTTCGTGCAACTTAGCATGAAACGCTGGAATCTCCGTGAGTTTAATGCAACTCTGATTATGACAGTGAATAATCGTCGGTCTCAACTCCTGATCAAATAGGCCATACAACAACTTGCAAAGCCAAATGGCCTCACAACTAGCCTGGCTAGCAGCCATATACTCGGCCTCAGAAGAGCTCAAAGCAACTGACTTTTGCTTTCGACTGAGCCACAACACAATTGTCGAACCCAATCTGAAGCAACATCATGAAGTGCTTTTCCTGTCAGAAGCACACCCTGCCCAATCTGAATCTATGTAACCTGCCAACCTCACTCCATCTCCCCGCCTATAGTCCAGACCATAATCAACAGTCCCCTGCACGTAGCGAAGAATGTGCTTTGCAGCAACCCAGTGCACCCTCTTGGGCTCAACCATAAACTGGCTAAGTGTGTTCACTACAAAGCATATATCTGACCTAGTGTTGACCAGATACATCAAGGATCCAATAAGCTACCTATACAATGTGGGATCCACCAAACAAGAATCTGAAGCATGAAGCTTCTTCTAGTTGATGATCATAGGTGTAGACATGGGTCTACAGTCTGCCATGTGAAATATGCTCAAGACATCCACAGCATA